>CABEEJ010001250.1:116574-148604 GCA_901482245.1 Timema douglasi | reverse complement strand
CCCCCCCCGACCACTGTTTCCAACTATTTAAATAAAACTAACATAAGTTTTAAAGTCTACTCCTCAGCTGACGTCGGAAAATTTATAAAAGGAACTACAATAAAGGAATAACAGCAATTCTAGTTCTATTCCCGCACTCACGAATCGACTACAGCGCTCAGCGATTGAACTTTAACTTTGATGAGTTAGAATAACATGACTATAACTTATTTCCGGTTAATTTTTGAATTTTAGAGAACTCATAAAATTGAATTTTTGGGGAAGATAATTTTTTTTACTTTTATTATTTTATTAACAGGTCCTTGATATCAAATATTTTATAATACCTGGTTTATCCCACTATCCAGGAGTGCTGCTGGCAAAGATAGTTTGTGAGACACCACATTAAAATCGTTGCACCGGGTGTAATTTGATGGCACAAAAGCTGAATTTCAGGCATATATGAGCACAAACGGAGCACAATTAAATGGCGTATTCAAAATTAAGATAGGATGTCTTAAAAAAATGTGGTGGGCAAGCTTGAAATCAAGTTGGCCCGCCACATTAAAATTGTTATAATTTGAGTGGGATTAATTTCACTGCACAAACGATGAGCTTTGGCTATATAAAATAAGCACAAACGTAGCACAAAGGACTATATGAATTTCAATTTATTTGGAGAATGTGGCGAGCCAACATGATATATGCTAAGAGCACATCAAGTATTCAAACAGAAACACACTCCCAAGGAGAATTCAAACCTTGTTTGGGCCTTTCCACGTGTATGTGTTTTGAGCGTGTACTACACTGGATATCATCGCTGAAGGAACTACATGGTTACTATTGGGGAAACAGCGTTGCCATTCTCTTGTTTCCGTGCGGTCAAATATCTCCTCAAATATAAGACAAGTTTTGCAACGCTGGTCATTCAAGGTTGCCAGTAGCTCTTTCCTAGCCCAGCAGAAACCTCCTTCCGACATGACTGAGAGTGAGGAGATTTGGCCACAGTTAGCTGAGAGAGAGAGAGCAATGATAAAGCTTTCCTCCATAAGACCTGCAGTTGCCTCAGCAATGATATTGGGTGTAGACAGTGTCTGTGAGAAAGAGAGAAAGAGATATGCTGGTTCAAGAAGCGCCATCTGACGTGATGTTCTGGTCCTCGCTATTTCTGGCTCGAGATGGATCACGCAGCCAGAGTCTGGCGAAACAGCCACGCCCACTTTATACGATACACTCGGATTCATATAGGAAGAAACTATGTTAAACTGTCATTACAGGTTTTTTTTAACGACGCGTCTTACTACCCGTTTGGTTTATAGACCTACGTACTAATTACGCTGAGTGTTAGGAATCGGGGAGGTAAACATTTAAAGAAAGTGTACCTTTATTTGCGTGGAGGAAGAGTAGAAAACCATTTAGGAAAATCCACACTAAGAACACCCGATTGGGATTCGAACTTCAATCTCTCCGTCATCGGCAGTCCATTCTATTGCGAGAGCATGAGTGGAATGCCAGGCCTCCACCGTAGTTTGGATTCCATTTCATCTCACAATCTCCCTACCATTACACATTAGCGTAAGTGCGTACAACTCGAATGGGTAGTAAGACGTGGTGATGATGATAATAATAATAACAATAATAACATTGTGAGAGTAGCGCCTTAGACTATTCGATCATCGAAGCGGGTGTCACACTTTCTCATATAATCAATTAACAAGAGCCCTAGACTGTAGAACGTAGAGAATTGTTTTTCTGGTCACATCGGTACCAAGTTGTTTGTCTGCGCAACATTTTTTTTTTTTCCAACATTCTTTTTTTCCCCATGCGCAGTGTTTGAATATACAAGGCAACATTTCTCTCGCCTTTGTTAGAAGCAAAGTCACTTGTAAACTCAAAACACGCAAACACATGGACGAGGCAGGTATATTTTATTGCCACTGGAGTATTGGGTTGGTTCACCTGTTTACAATTAAATACTGTGGTCGTTGAGCGAATGCGTAGTCTAGTCCAGTATACAATTGCATACTCTTTGAGACAAATTAATCCTGTGTCATCAATATCTCAAAAAATCAATGGGACTTCATTCATATCCATTCGATTTGTCTTAGGTTTCTATAAGTAAACGGTTTGGTTTCAGATTAGACTAGGGCTAAAAGTTTTAATTGCTTTACGTTGGCTGGATCAGGTAAATATAAGTTATTTGATTATTATTGAATCCAATAAATAAAAGCTGATGATTAACTTCAGAGTTTCTAATTAATTGTATGGCTCATATAAATTCTTAACAAAAAATTTATAAAACTTCAAAGAACGTAGAAAAAAACATAAACAAATAACTATAATTCATTAAATATCCTTACCAAACCCTCCATATTACAAACGACTGTCGTTGATATTTTAAAACTAATTATTAGATAAATTATTTTAGGATCTGGTAACAGTAACCATATTAATAAAGCTTCCCCTCCAATTACTATTTATAATTTTGATGAGAACAAACAATTTGGAAGCCCCTGTTAGCAGGACGGACATGAAATCTTATTTAACGTCGTCACAGTTCTACAACAAGTTGGCAATCTCCCATCCTTGCACTCTAAAACGTGCCCGGATTCATTACTCAGTCAAACTCCCATTTAGCACACGCCTTGCTTGTAGGGCGGCATGTTTGCGGCTGCAGGGACATGGTACTTTTTTTAAAAAAAAGCACTGCGTTTTACTATCCGTTTGGGTTGTAAGGTGGTACTAGTTCTACAAAGGCGGTGTCTTGAAGTCATACAATGGTCTTGGGAAACAATGCCAGGAAAGTCTATAGCCGGACAGAAATTACAATACAGACCACGTGGTAAAAAGTTGACGGTCAAGGCGACATAAATTACAATACAAACCGCATGGTAAAAAAATTGACGACCGATGCAACGGAAATTACAATACAGACCGTGTGGACGGTCGATGCAAGATAAATTACAATATAAACCACGCGATAAAAAGTTTACGGTCGATGCAAGAGAAATTACAATATAGGCCGTGTGGTAAATAGCCGATGTTCGATGCAAGAGAAATTACAATATAGGCCGTGTAGTAAAAAGTCGATGGTCGATGCAAGAGAAATTACAACACAAACCGTGTGGTAAAAAATTGACGACCGATGCAACAGAAATTACAATACAAACAGTGGGATTACTGAGTGATGTGAAAACATCACAGGTACATTATTATTATTATTATTATTATTAATATTATTATTATTATTAGCACCGCGTCTTACTACCCGTTCGGGTTATACGCACTTACGCTAATGTGTCATGGTAGGGTGATTGTGAGATGAAATGGAGGACCTACAGTTTAACGTGGAATCCGAACCAAGGTGGAGGTCTGGCATTCCTCACATTCACAAGATGTCTTGTCAGAGGTGAAGGAAGGGTTTGGTAATCAGATAAATCTATGCCGGGACCGAGGATTGAACCCTGGACCTCCAGCACAGAAGTCTGACACCTTACCCCTAGACCGCCAGGTCAATCACAGGTACAGTTTAGATGATAGTCGGAGAAGTAATGGCTACCTCAAATCTTTCTCTATACCTTGACCAAGATGATAGCCAGAAAGGAAGTAGAGGTACGAACTGTGGTCCATACAAGGAAGCTGGGTCCTAACCATGTTTGGGAACATAGCCGTGATCTGGGATTACCTTTAGTGGAACAAATATGACGTGAGAGGGGATAGTTATGATCACATTATGACTATACTGAACTACAATTATTAGAATATATTATAAAGTCAGAAAAATAAAAAAATAAATCATAGAAAAATATATAATTTTAGGTGACACCTGCAATCGAACCACTGCCCTCTGGATTTAAATTCACGCTCACTTCTTATTCAGCCGCTAGTCAAGGTAATGGTTTAAGTATTAGGGTTCGGCCAGACTAACAAGCGTGAGAGTGAGCGCGTGATTAGCAAATTGCTCTTAATCGTTGTTGATGAGGAGACAAAGGTTCGAATCTTGGCTCAGTGAACTGAGGGTGGTTTTTGACAAGTGCTTTGTTGTTGTGGTTTTCCCATCCTCTATCCACTCTAGTTGTGAACATATTTGTAAATAACTACTTTGATTATAATATATGAATTATTTTGACATATCACTTTTACATATAAATCTATATATAATTATATGGTTTATGAGCCTACCAATTAAATTAGGCCGTTAGTAGCAAGTGTGCTAAACCTATCGAAAATTATATTAAAAAAATATCATGTCAAAATGAGAAGCTTTCCTAGCACTCAATGAACCAACATACAATAATATTGCCTAGCGCCTGTAAACTAGACTGTTCCGGCTCGAGCGCACGAGCTTTAGAAGTGGAACTTAAGTCCGTTCACAGTAGGAATTGTTTTCTGAAAGGCCTTTTTCCCTACCAGAAATCTTATATAGTAGGATATTGGTAGGAAAAAAGACCTTTCAGAGAGTAATTCCTACCGTGAATGGAGTATAGTTCTATCTTTCAGGCGAGCGCGCGCTCCAGTCCGGCCACCTCTCATTACAACCAATGTGTTCTATTTTATTTTTTAGTCGCTCGCTCGCCCAGTCTGGCGTACCCTAACGCACTTAAATATAAACACAAGTGGCGAATATAATTTATTCCCCATACAGTAAAATTTATCGTACAGTAAAACTTTGACTCTCCATATTGGACCTTTTTTATATCCAAGTCGGATAAATGAGCTTCTATTGTGTATGTATGTATGTGTGAGCATGCGCACGCGCGCATTGGCCTACGTACGCTTTGTATGTTGTGCGTAGACACATATTTTAAATTATGTTATTGATTTTTGTATAATTAATCACGTTTGCTTAGACACCTTATATCAGCTTGTGGGGCATCTGCCTATTTAACCAAAGGTCCCTAGTTTGATTCCCGGCAAAAAAAATTATATCATTGGTTTTGCTCTAGTGCTGAATTGATGGCAGGCTGGAGGCACTGTGTGCTGTATCTGTTGTATAAATAAGTTAGTTTGCAAGTCATGTGATATTATCAGTCAGTTCAGAAAGAGCACGTTAAGAAAACATATATTTATATATATATTTTTTATACAAATTAATATATATATATATTTGATATATATTTTTGGTACAAATAAATAAATATATTTCATATAGAAATAAATAATTGTAGTTTATTCATTTATTATTATTATTATTATTATTATTAGCACCTCGCTTTTATAGCCGTTCGGGTTGTACGCACTTACAATAATGCGTAATCTTAGGGTGATTGTGAGATGAAATGGAGGACCTACAGTTTAACGTGGGATCCGAACCACGGTGGAGACCAGGCATTCCCCACATTCACAAGTTGTGATTAATACACATCTTGTCAGAGGTGAAGTAAGGGTTTGGTGATCAGATAAATCTGTGCCGGCACCGAGGATTGAGGCCGGACCCCCAGTACAAAAAGTCTGACACCTTACCCCTAGACCGATAGGTCACCTATTCATTTAGTAATAACCCTCGAATTACTGCGTTCTGTATATTTTTTGTAAGACAATGTTAGTGAAGTACTACATTGTTGTAAGTATTTTTTATAAGAGAACAATATTTATTTTATCAAAGAGTTTTTTACACCACCTTTGATTTTTTTTAAATTGTGTTACCACATTACATCATAGTTTATTTATTGTTATACCAATATAGTGTAGTTTAAAAAAATGGATTCCAATCAAGTCAAAAATATTTACGAATGGACCATGAAATTTTTTTAAATTTGGTCAGCAAATTTGCTCTATTAATTAAAAGTAAAATATACTTAAGATATAATCTAAGTGTAGAGTATGTGTCTTTATATTATACAAATACATATTTTAGCTTTAAATGTCTAGCTTTTATTAATTGGCTAAATGTATAGCTAGCAGTATTTTCTAGCGAACCTTCCCCCCTCCCCCTTTTTCTCACCTAAAAAAAAAGTTATCTACGCGGCTGCTCACCATTTTCTTTCATAATCTTAGCTAAGGCATGTTCTATAACTTAAACATTTTTATCAAAGATTTCTAAAATATCTACGATAGATATCGTCAAAGTTAAATTATATTTCTTTGATAAAATATATTTTGTATACGAAATACACCGCCCTTAGAATATCATCCTTACGTAAATACGTCAAGTGCGTGGGGGGACATTTAAAGTGTGATAGTATCCAAACGTTTGGATTGATCTAGGTTTCTAGGCTCTATCTGGAAGCGACAATATACCGTAAGTCACGTTTCCTCATTAATCACTCCAACAACTCACAAACATCTTATCTTGCGGCTGTGGGCATAACTGTGCGTTCAATTGATCTTCAAATGAGTTCATTTTATAGAGAGGACTACGTTCCTGTAGCTTAGCGGCCAGGGAGGACTACGTTCCTGTAACTGAGTGGTCAGGGAGGAATACGTTCCTGTAGATGAGTGATCAGGGAGGACTACGTTCCTGTAGCTGAGTGGCTAGGGAGAACTACGTTCCTGTAGCTGAGTGCTCAGAGAGGACTACGTTCCTGTAGCTTAGCGGCCAGGGAGGACTACGTTCCTGTAACTGAGTGATCAGGGAGGAATATCGTTCCTGTAGCTGAGTGCTCAGAGAGGACTACGTTCCTGTAGCTTAGCGGCCAGGGAGGACTACGTTCCTGTAACTGAGTGGTCAAGGAGGACTACGTTCCTGTAGCTGAGTGGCTAGGGAGAACTACGTTCCTGTAGCTGAGTGGCCAGGGAGGACTACGTCCCTATAGCTGAATGGTAAATTATGTGGTTTTTTCCACCTTCAACGTCTTACTACCCGTGCGGGCTATTCACATAATTACACCAATGAAGCAGGGATAAAGAAGGTAGAATTTAGAAGAAACGTGTTCGCAGCTCACATGAAAGGAGATTGTTGAACCTTTTAGGGGGTGGGTAGAAACTACCTGAGTAAAACCAGCCGGGATTCCAACCCAGTAGCCAGTAATCCAATTTAATGCGAGAGTGACGCGACGTCTTGAGAGAAGGAAACCGCCTGTTTGACACCGCGAGATGGAAGGTCTCGCAAGTAGATAGCTCTGACGGATATTAAAACGCTGAGAACTATAGTGTCCATTGTTTACCACCATTTTCTTAATAATTGGGTCGAACACCTGAGCTCAGTTGGGAGCGTGTCTGTCACTGAGCTAAGGGTCCCAGGTTCGATTCCGGAATGGCTGAAAAATTTATCATTGGTGAAATGTGGGTTTCCCCTTTCACAGTGATGAATTAACAACCGGGAGACTGGATGTTGTGTCTGTTATAGATATTAGCTAGTTTGTAAGTCATGTGCTAATATAATCAGTCGGGCCAGAAAGTGTACATTAAATACTTCAAATAAAATTAAAATAAATGTAAATCACACGAATTGAAATATCCGACAGTTAATAAGTTACTAAATTTAATTTCATGTGATCATACGTCAAGTCAATTTATCTGCAGCTGCCACTTTTGACAGATATTATTAATACATTAAAAACAACCATCGACGTTATTGGTCATGGGATATTATGCTCCCTTCAGGTCCTGATATTCGTGGGTTCAAAACCACCCGAGATCAACGGATTTTTCATCAAAATTCAGTGTGGAAGGCATCAACTGCCACACTGCCTGACTCCCCCTAGTTGGCCTACATACGTTTTCTACCAGATGGTGAAGGCAACACTAACCAGCCGAATTGCCGAGTGCATGCCCAACTCCTGATGAATGGAAATCATACCAATCTTCAGGCATTTGACTTAAATAAGATAAATTAACCTTAATGATAATAACAATATTATAGTAAAATGTTGTTAATGCTGAAAGCAAAAAATATGTTTGTATTTTCCAAAAGGTGCTTCAAATATCCCTTCGTAAGAAAATCAAGGTATACCTTAGTTTTTTTTTACTCTTCTGTTCTATCGGTAGATGTGTTTTGCGGTCATCGGCGATTGTGGTCGCCTGAAGAAGGTTTGAGGTTAGCGGATCCAGATCATAAGGAAAAAAAGAAAGTTTATTGGTCCCCAAACATGATCGGGGATAGGGAAGAATAAAGAGGTGGACAAATAATAAACCCCAGGATTATCAGAAAATGTCTAGCCTCGAGTGTTCTGTGACATAAACACTTTCTCCTATCTTTGTCTGTCTACACACGTCTGTAGCTCTACTTGTGGTTACAGTTTGGTTATATGTGGTTTTCACATTTGGAGAGACCTGTACAGCGTCACCGACAGGACGAATAATACTTTTTATTGAAATTGGCAAAATATGTTAAACATAATAATACATTTATTTAAGGCCCTTAGTCACATACAAACTTTCCTTCTCTGTGCCCTTGGCCCTAATGAGTGCACGTCTGAAACCTATTTTGTGGGATGGTTGGGCGGGAGGGTGAAAGGCATAGTGTGGCTTCACAACCAACCAAAGTATCCTTCCGCGCCAACAAGAAGAGATGGATCGTGGAAACAGTAGATGGTGCTAGCTACCGGACAGGTCTCGCGAAAAAATATCATACGTTTGTAAATATCAGTTTTCTCGGGAACGAGTGAAATTCTTATGTTAATATTTTCAACACCCTTTCTAAGATAATGTATCAATGTTTATTAGGTGTTATATTTTCTTATTTTTCTGTTATGAAGCTGGCAGTTTTCTATTAAATAATGTCAAAACTATTGATATTGGATAACTATTAAAATTATAGAGGAGGTGTGTATATAAAAAGTATAACTTAATCAAAATGCTTCTATTCTTGAACAAACCGTTTCCGAAAAGAAAATTGCAAAATAATAAAAATTCTTGAAGATAACCGTTTGTTCTCATGGCTCTGCATTTCCACGCCAAATGAAAAGAACCAATCGCCTTAAACTACACTGATGTATCATAGAAGTATTGACAGGATAAGTTGAATTATACCACAACTTGTCAATTAATGGACATAGCTGACCACTAGAAAAAAAATTAGTTGATCTACTTTTACGTATTCATACGTCATCTCACGTGACCTGAAGCTGTAACATTTGATAGATATTATCAATACCTATAAAATAACAATAATATAATATAGTAATATTTTTATCAGCTTTGGCAGAAATAAAAGTTTCTGTTTTCTAAGATGTCCTTAAAATGTCCATTCGTAATGAAATCAGGACATAGTTTATATTGTGTTCCCATCACTAAGTAAAACACTCATTGGTCAGGTATCAACATAAATATCTCCCATAGTGAGGTGTGTAGAGGATAGCCTATGTATGAGTGGTCAAATGGGGCAGAGTGGGTGATAACATACATTCCCATGTGAGGTGTGTAGAGCAGAGCCTATGTATGATTGGTCAAATGGGGCAGAGTGGGTGATAACATACATTCCCATGTGAGGTGTGTAGAGCAGAGCCTATGTATGAGTGGTCAAATGGGACAAAGTGGGTGATAACATACATTCTCATGTGAGGTGTGTAGAGAAGAGCCTATGTATGATTGGTCAATTGGGACAGAGTGGGTGATAACATACATTCTCATGTGAGGTGTGTAGAGCAGAGCTTATGTATGATTGGTCAAATGGGTACAGAGTGGGTGATAACATACATTACCATGTGAGGTGTGTAGAGTAGAGCCTATGTATGATTGGCCAAATGGGACAAAGTGGGTGATAACATACATTCCCATGTTGAGGTGTGTAGAGCAGAGCCTATGTATGAGTGGTCAAATGGGACAAAGTGGGTGATAACATACATTCTCATGTGAGGTGTGTAGAGCAGAGCCTATGTATGATTGGCCAAATGGGGACCGAGTGGGTGATAACATACATTCCCATAGTGAGATGTGTAGAGGGTAGCCTATGCATGATTGGTCAAATGGGGACAGAGTGGGTGATAACATACATTTTCATGTGAGGTGTGTAGAGCAGAGCCTATGCATGATTGGTCAAATGGGGACAGAGTGGGTGATAACATACATTCTCATGTGAGGTGTGTAGAGCAGAGCCTATGTATGATTGGTCAAATGGGGACAGAGTGGGTGATAACATACATTCCCATGTGAGGTGTGTAGAGCAGAGCCTATGTATGATTGGTCAAATGGGGACAGAGTGGGTGATAACATACATTCCCATGTGAGGTGTGTAGAGCAGAGCCTATGTATGAGTGGTCAAATGGGACAAAGTGGGTGATAACATACATTCTCATGTGAGGTGTGTAGAGTAGAGCCTATTTATGATTGGTCAAATGAGGACAGATTGGGTGATAACATACATTCCTATGTGAGGTGTGTAGAGAAGAGCCTATGCATGATTGGTCAAATGGGGACAGAGTGGGTGATAACATACATTCTCATGTGAGGTGTGTAGAGCAGAGCCTATGTTTAATTGGCCAAATGGGGACCGAGTGGGTGATAACATACATTCCCATGTGAGGTGTGTAGAGCAGAGCCTATGCATGATTGGTCAAATGGGGACAGAGTGGGTGATAACATACATTCTCATGTGAGGTGTGTAGAGCAGAGCCTATGCATGATTGGTCCAATGGGGACAGAGTGGGTGGTAACATATCAAGGCACAGCTTACGCAAGCTCTGCTTACCATGACAACACTTTACGGCATTGTTTATTGCGTGCACTATAATACTATGTTCAAGGCTTTGTTGAGATATATTGTCTTTCTTTGAAACTGTTTTTATATATATACATACATACATAAGTCAGTATTATGGTTATTTCTTTAAAAATTATAGTACATACATTTTTACCTTTGATGTGGATCGTTTTTGTTAAATTATTTTGGAATTCAATGCCTGTTTGATTCAAGTTAACTCATTTAAAGTTAAAACGGATAATGAGTTGATTAATTGGTCGAGAATGGTTTGTTTTTGAACGGGAAGCTGCTCATTTAAACCGTCTTTTCCTACATCTTATCTGATTTAAAAACCTACTTTGAATTTACATGTAAACCAAACATGCACCTGTTCAATGTTTGCAATTATTTAGTGCAGTAATAGGCTATGTCATAACTTTGATAACAGTTGTAGTAAGATAACCTTCATTATGGTAAATGAAAAATGGAATTAGTCTAAAATAATAATTCTGGTTTCAAAATTCTCAATTAAAAATCAATTCCATTATGAAAATGGTTTTATAACATTTGAAAAAATTCACACAAATCTCAATTCAAAAATGTGCATAAAAATTTTCCTACTTTCATCAAATCTTTTAATTATTTCTCTTTGTCTTATATGCTTAATATTTTTGGAATTTTTAGTCAAATAATTTATCAAATAAAGTCACAGGAGAATAATAACCCCATTATTACATTTGTCCATACAAACTTTTTTTTCATCCAATACTGTTTCTCGCCTGTGGCCTAGATCAGTTTTTTTTAATTCAATCCATATATTTTCCACCACCAGCTTGCTAGGCCTGTCGTCGCTTCATATGCCTTATAATCTAAATTAAGACTAGGGCAGGCACAACATCCAGTCCCCGGCCGTTAATTTATTAATGATAAACTTTTCTGCAATTCCGGGAATCGAACCCGTGACCCCTATTTCAGTGGGAAGATACTCTACCGACTGAGCTAAGGTGTCGGGATTCCATACAAACTATTGAGAAAAACAAAAACAAAAAGTAAGTAGAAACACCCGAACTTTCAAAACAAACAAATATAAAAATAACAAATTACATTTAGACCTTTCGATTTTTCATCTAAAGAGAAATATATAAATTATTTATTTCCAATGTCTATTTAATAAAATATTTTCAGCTAACCTTTAAATTTAAAGATATTCGCAACAATTTAATCTATCAAATAAATAAATAAACTATTTAAAAATTCAAAACATGATATGCTTACCGTAAATATTATTACGTGAACTATTGCAAGATAACCACACATTTTGTTTGGAAAAAATATGAACATTTGGGTAGGGGAGGTAAATAAAATCTCATTTTGTGAATATTCGGTGTACTCAACAAAAGTTGAACTCTATAAAATAAATGTTTTTGTATACATAAATTAAAAATGTAATTTATATTCTTAAACATATCATAGTTTAAATATTATAATATATATTAATTCATTTATAATAAACATTTAATTAAAACCCCTTACTTAGAATCTTTATTTCAAAATAAAGATATTTTGTTTTATTTTTGTTTGAAAGATAAAGTAATCACTGTTAAATTTGTTAAATTATCTCTTACATGCGCATGTGACATTACTTCATACATCGCTGAAAAACTAGGATCCAAGCTGTTACCAGATTAAGCACGTCTTCATGTTTGCTAATTGTTTTGATAATTGTTGCCGCGATGATCGGCTGGTTTGATTCTCACGTTTATTTTCCTTTCTTTGTGATCAACTGTTATCCAGAAAGTAAAAATATTATCTAACAAACCCGTTACTTCTATTATATTCTATCAACTTCCCCCATTCTAAGTTGATTTAAATGTTTCTTGATTATATCTCTCCCGTGATCCTTAATAATTATCCGTATTTCCTTCCTCGTGCCGCCTAACCACATTCTCCGTGTCAAAGTCGTGTCGGAAGATGATAAACAGTATCTCAGGTGCGTGACCGGTCCAGACGAAGAGGCCGGCTCGTGAGGAATGTTAATAGTTATACCCTTGAGCCGAGAGATCGCAGCAATGTGAGGCGGTGACAACAAAATGCTATTAATAAGACCGTTGTTTTGGGATCACCGCTAATAAAACATAGCGTTGATGCCAACTTTTTCAAAAAAAAAGTGTTTCCTTTTCTGATTTTATCTGTTACATCATTTTCACTCTACTCAGAGATAGATAATAACTGGCTGGGAACAGCAGGGTTGGTTTTGTGATGGCACAATACTTTTAGTTAGGTAGGGGACATTAAGTGATAATACCATCATTCAAAATTATATTTGATTAGCGTACATTAAATACATTAAAAGTGTTGGAGAACTTATGTAATCTAAGTTAAGGTGTAAGCAAATTACTACGTGCAGGAAAATATTATATGAGAGTAGCATCAAAAGAAATTGTGAACATTTCTTCTCAATGACAATTATTCCTAGTCTAAAAACAATGAATATATATTTTTTATGTTTTCTTTTGCAACAATTCGTGTCCATCCTTAGATTTATTTTATTTTAATTTGTCAATAAAATGTTAAAATATTTGAGTAAGAAAGTTCTTTACGAATTTGGCATGTAGTAATACTTCCTACAAGGTTAGACCTTGACATTGATATGATTAAATTGTCTTAATTGATTGTATTTTTTTTAAACTTATCTAAAACAGTTTTGTTCAAATTCCGCGATGCCTATGACAAATATTGAAAATCTGTTGTAGAAAATTAATCTAAATAATAAATTAGTGTTTTATTTATTTTGGCCAAAAATAAGATTTTTGTAATAAAAACTACAAAAATACGACGCTAGTAGAAAATCACATCTTAAATTGGCATTCATCGGATTGGGGGAAAATGTAATGTATGTAGACTATCATAGACAGGGTGTTCGGAAACTCAACTATACATATAGTTCGTTTGAACCGAGAGTAATACAAAATCTCTATACACTTTGTCATCCCTCGCTGCGGCTTTGGGGGTAACTGGTTGCTGTCACGACGACGGTGACGTTGTGTTCAGTCACGTTTGGGCTTTGCCGGAGCGACGGGTGTAGACAGTCCAGTGGAATCGCCGGCGACAAGGACAAGCAGATGGCAAGGGTGTAGAGGTAGAAGGAAGGAGTCTCGGCAACACGGGTGTCGCGGGGGGAGGTAGGATGGAGTCCCGGCAACGTGAGTCGCGGTGGGAGGCAGGATGGAGTCCCGGCAACGTGAGTCATGGTGGGAGGTAGGATCGAGTCCCGGTAACGTGAGTCATGGTGGGAGGTAGGATGGAATCTCGGCAACGTGAGTCGCAGTGGTATTTAGGATGGAGTCCCGGCAACGTGAGTCGCGGTGGGAGGTAGGATGGAGTCCCGGCAACGTGAGTCGTGGTAGGAGGTAGGATGGAGTCCAAGCAACATGAGTCACGAGGGGAGGTAGGAAGGCGTTCCAGCAACGGTATTCGCGGTGGGAGGTAGGATGTAGTCCCAGCAACGTGAGTCACGGTGGGAGGTAGGATCGAGTCCCGGCAACGTGAGTTGCGGTGGGCGGTAGGATAAAGTCCCGGTAACGTGAGTCGCAGGGGGAGGTAGGATGGAGTCTCGGCAATGTGAGTCGCAGTGGGATTTAGGATGGAGTCCTGGCAACGTGAGTCACGGTGGGAGGTAAGGGATGACGGCGGAAGGAGAGGAAGTTACAAAAAAAAATTCTCTTTACGAAACACGACAATTTATTAGCTCTTTCAAACAGGTGAGACCAAGGTTGGCTATCCAGTCTCTGACTGGCCTCTGACCGAGGAACCACCGTGTTAAATACCCTCCACTACTGCCTGGTCTTTTCCAATGGGAGAAACGGGGGCTTCCCATTGGCGCGGGAAAACGTGAGTGATAGTGGCCGCCAAGCGAGCCAATAGTAAGAGCAGTTTTCATGGCTGCTGAGTACAGTGGGGAACTCGTCACGGACGGTGGCTTAGAGAACATGGACTGTGGGGTGGTCCAGGCAGTAGAGGGGGTAGATGGCACGGCCTGTGCAAGTACGGAGGAAAGTTACAAGGGCCGACTGAACAGTGAGGCACAACAACTTACAACCCACAAACTGTGCTAATATCATTAAATTGTATCCAAAGTTTCGGCGTACAGCGACGGGAAAGTAAAGCTGTGCAAGCATGCGTGTACAATAGATTGCTTAGAAGTTAGGCACACGGCATTGCACAACTCAACATCTTGGAGCACGACAGCAGGACATACCACAAATTAATAGTAAACACACCATTCCATCTAGAAAGGGGAATACGTTTTGAGCATCATCATTAATTGTACATCACACCAAGTAGATACCATTATTACACGTGCAGTGCCACGCACCTAATTCCTGTGCAACTTGTTGTACACGCATACTTGCACAGATTTGCTCTCCAGGCGCCGTATGTCTAAACTTTGAACACAATTTAGTGCTATTAGCGGAGTTTGCGGGATGTTAGTGTAGCTTTTGTATTACTTATGCTTCAAACAAATTATATGTGCAATTTGGGCGTTGAGTTTTCGAACAACCTGTATATTTGTCAATTGGCCCTCCTCCGGGTACAAGAGGTGAGGTAGGGTCTTGGAAGAAGAGGGAGGCCTCTTTGCACATTAATACTCCCCACCACGCCACCCAAAATTATATTTGACTAGACACAAAACCTGGTTCATGAAAATTATGCAACTATTTGAGAACACGCCTTTTACGGTGCTGCTTTCACGATTGCGTGATGCAATAGAATGGATACAAGAAATAAAACAAAACACTGAGCTTTAGGAAAGCCGCAGCATTGCCAACTGTACGATCCTGATACCAAAATTCCACCACCTGTACAATCAAACAATCCAATACTGGGATATTATAATAAACGTAATATCCTGGTAGCTCTGATATAAAATAACAATATTACACATTGAGGAGGGTAGCGTAAAAAGGGTACACAGGTCTATGCGCCTTTTCTACGCAATTTGATTTGCCATGGTTTCAGATGCCTTCCCAAAAAAGTAATTCAAGATATTTTAAAAACTTTGGTTGGTATACCTTTTTTTTTTAGCCAACTTTGCCTCACATGCCTGGTTGATTTATTCCTTCCTTTCAACGTAGGTTTATAAAACAGCACTTTTATATGTGCCTTATAAAATTAACTACTATTAATTCACTTTGAAAATATATTGATTGAACAATGTGGTTGAAACTTAATTTTATTTATTTGAGATATTTAACGTGCCCTTTCTGAATAAACTGATTATATCAACACATGCAAATTTGCACGAGAGATAGCTGGGAAAGGTATTTTCACATACCTTCCAGGGTTTTCTTACATGCCACAAATGACATGGGACCAATGGCTTTACTTCCCTCCCGAAGGAAGTTGTGCTACGGGCTTATTTTTCAAGAAAAATCCGTCAACGCCGGTTGGGTTTGAAACCACAAGATAGGGCTCTGCGGTGACCACTTTACCCCTAGACCACCGAGGTGGACTTGATGTTTAGGGCTTTATAAAGTTTAAATTATACCTCTCTCCTTATCCTTAAAAAAATTGGTTTGGTCCCTTGCGAGTTTAAAATTAATATCTTTGTGAGATGATTGGTTTGGCTTCTCTCTTTTTAACCTCCTCCCAAATCTACCATCGCAGCCAAGTTCAACATCACCCAATTTTCAACTATGTATTTCATGAAACTAAACAAAGTTGTCGACTTGAAGAGGAAAGCGATTTTCTGTATATATATATATATATATATAGAGAGAGAGAGATAGCTATACACAATATAGAAAAGGGGATATTTTGAGCTACCAAGGGGGGCTGAAAAAAGTTGAGAACCACTGATCTAGAGAGAGGATGTGAAACCACAATATGAGAAAAAGCCACGTCAGTGGTCATATGGTCTAAGGTATCAGGTTAACTCTATATTGGGATTTCCCGTCAAGGGAGAGAATGTCGGAGTTTCGAATCTAGGGCTGTTGTACTGAGGGGTAAGGAAAGGGTAGAAGGGAGGGCGATTTCTCACTTGTAATTAATCAGTCATCTGGTTTTCCCACTCTCCTTCCACGCTAGTGTTGGTGAATTTTCTCTTAGGTATAACCTCTTAGTCCTAGTCATTATTAGTCTCGACATTGAACATACTATTTTTTTTTCTTAAAAGATGTAAGGTGGGGAGGGAGGTATATAATAGCTTGCCCAGTTGGGAATAAATACCAGATTTCCTTTCAGTTGAAGTCAATGTTCAGGGGGAACCAACCCAGAGACGCTAGCGCTGTTGGACCTGACCAATGAAGAACGTCCAGCGCGTGAGAGACGAATCTGTAGATTCAGGCAGTTTAAACATGACCTACTAACACAGAGAGAGAGAAAGACTCTGAAGTTTGTTTGGGTTAATTTTAAAACCAGGCTAGTTTATACGACTCCTCCGGCCGGTATTGCAAAGGAAAGGGGGTGATGTGGTGGGGGGGGGAGACACGCTTCCCTGTAGGTCCGAGATACGATTCACCCCTCAGGTGAAGTTTGTAAAGCGCAACGTGCATCTAGTTGACCAGCCACATTCTCCAAGTAGTTTCAAATTTATACAATGTGATTGTAGTACATTTGCATTCATATGTGCCCGGAATTCTGCTTTCGTGCTGTTAAATTACGCCCGTGGTAACGATTTTAAATGGGGCGGGTCAGTTTGATGCTTGACAGATTGTGTAGACGTGATAAAAATTAATAAGGATCATCAAGGATTATGATGATACGAAACTTACGGACTATGTAGATGCATTCCTAGGTCCACGTGTTGTTTTGACGCTTGTAACAGTGGAGTCATCTACCGGCATCCTCACGAACTACACATATTGTATCTGGAGTCTGGACACGTTGTTTAATTATAGTTTTATCTCCGCACATTTATTTACAGCAACGTGGCGTTGTTATACAATGCCGTAGTTTTATAAGAACATCAACATTCTTTGCACGTATCTGTAGACTTATAAGGAAAAAAAGTGTAGGACAAGTTGAAGGTGGAAATGTATTTTTTTAGAAGGGGAATTTTTATTTAGGTAAAGCTATGACTCACTTGTAAAACGCATCTTATATACTTCTGCATCTTATATACTTCTGTTGCATTTAAAAGAGTATGCTTTTTTTTTCAATTATGGTTTTCCAACTTTCTTCGAGAGGATGATGGTTTATTTCCTTAAAAGTCTGACTCATCCCACAGATAACATCTAGCTTATGTAGGTAATACAGCTCAAACCAGAAGCATATTCAGGAGGGGGTTAGAGGGACAGTTAAATCCCTTGTGGTAGTTAGAAAATGTATACAAAAATAAAAATAAAAGTTGAATTAAAAAGATAATACAACACAGAAAAATCATACAATTTTGTAATACCATGCCTTTTTTTTTACACGCAGGATGTCCACCCCTTATACCTGTCTCTTAACACAAGTTTTGACCTAAGTGAAGAAGGTGGATTGTGCTATTTTTAGAAAGGCTTTCCCTTTTACAGTGGAAAATACCCTAATTTGTTTCAAACTACAGTAGCCCCGTGGCTTCTTTGGTGCTGACTGACAGTTCACAGCTGACTTCTGACAGTCAACATTTAGGTATATACCTACATGTTGACTGTCAGAAGTGACAGCTGCTAAACACATGTTTTTGCAGATCATATGGTTCGGCGTAGGGATACATAAATTCGTAGGGTAACTTTTCAAAGCCGTCAGCTGGGAGCTGTCACTCAGCACCAAAGAAGCCATGGGGCTACTGGAGTCAATAGTAGGTAGTTGGAGAAAATAGCCCTTAGTATACTTGAAAGAATCGTCCTAGTGGTCGTAGACTTGGATCATTCTACGAGTGTCCTTTTTATCGGTATCTATCGTTAATAGACTATGTGGTATTTGCTATCTTTTTACTCTTAATAAACTGAGATCGTGATGTTTTTATTTTTTATGCTGTTGAGAGTGATCGTGATATTTCATCCAGCTCTTACATGTTGTGAATAAATTATTGTTGTGATTTGGTAACTAGTATCGGCATAAATGACATTATTATGTCAAAACGAAAAGGACAGAAAGATTAAAAAAACAACTGATCTAACAGGAAATTAAATCTTGAACGTGTACGGAGAATATTTCATCAGTGAATTTGATTTGTGAATCACCCTTAACCAGTGAATCTAGTTCAAATCATAAAATATCTATAGAAAGCTGGCATCTTTGTAGGTTCTGAAGCGATATTTAATGATTTATAATATCGTATGCCAGTAGATCCGTGGACTCCACCACTAACGTATGAGTTCCCTAGTGTTAATCAGTCAGGAAGTACAAGGAATTTTCAAAGATCGTGGCTAGACAAGTTTGTTTGGCTGACGTATAGTGTCAAGAAAGTCAGAGCTTACTGCAAAGAATGTGTATTTTTTTTATCAAAGGAAGGAGTAATAGAATATCTCTCGGACGCTTTGTACTAGCTCTGTTTCAAATCTAGACTTAAAATTGAGAATATGCTTGGTCAAGGGTACGATGGAGGATCTAACAAAGTCTGGTAGAATCAAAGGTGGGCAAGCTACAGTAGCCCCATGGCTTCTTTGGTGCTGACTGACATCTTTGAAACGTTACCAGACCAAATTAGTATACCTACGCTGGACCAAATGATCTGTAAAAACATGTGTTTAGCAGCTGTCACTTCCGACGGTCAAAATTTAGGTATATACCTAAATGTTGACTGTCAGAAGTCAGCTGTGAGCTGTCAGTCAGCACCAAAGAAGTCATGGGGCTACTGTAGTATTAGAGAAAGGCAACATATTGTTAAGTGGATGCACTGTGCTTCTCACAAACAAGATTTGTCAATTTCTAAAGCGTGTTCTTTACTAAGTGTATTGGGTGCTAATGCCATGGTCAGTGATGTAACAAATGAAGCAAGAAAAGCTATTAAACGAACAATTTTAATGAAATAGAGGAAATGAGACGCGCCGAATAGAACGACACGATGCATTTTTACATATTTTTGAGTCAGTTATATGTTTTACACAAGTATTTGATGAAAATTACCATAATCAAAGTCAACACTCCTACTCATCTCATTTCTCAACTATGACTTTATTTTAATGTTGCATATTGTTTCATTTATCTTCAGCCTAACAGACACGTTGTCTCGTCAGTTTTAAAAAAAACCTTCGTTTGACCTCAAGAGGTGCGATAACATGGTATAAATGTTTTGAAAACACTGAAAGGTCCTTCGAGATGCACAGACATCCATTGTGAATCAGTGAATTTGGCTGAAAACCTGAAGTTGACACCACTTTCCCAAGAACCATTCAGAGAAAAATTCATGGGTCCAATTTTGCTGCATCAAGCCCTAAGAAATATCATAGACTCAAATGTTTTTCTGACATTTTTAGACCATCTCATTTCGGAATTATCAACTCTATTTTTATCAAGTGACCACAATAACGTTATCACACTATATGGGTTAATTCTAGTATTAGCCAACCAAGACTATTAACTCTTAGCGCAAACAGCTCAAATATGTGTTATTATTATTATTATTATTATTAGCACCGCGTCTTACTACCCGTTCGGGTTATACGCACTTACGCTAATGTGTAATGGTAGGGTGATTGTGAGATGAAATGGAGGACCTACAGTTTAACGTGGAATCAGAACCACGGTGGAGGCCTGGCATTCCTCACATT
This sequence comes from Timema douglasi, assembly GCA_901482245.1. Lineage (NCBI taxonomy): Eukaryota > Metazoa > Arthropoda > Insecta > Phasmatodea > Timematidae > Timema > Timema douglasi. The sequence continues at coordinate 128,366 of CABEEJ010001250.1, read as the reverse complement.
CACAAGATGTCTTGTCAGAGGTGAAGGAAGGGTTTGGTAATCAGATAAATCTTTGCTGGGACCGAGGATTGAACCTCGGCCGCCAGCATAGAAGTCCGACACCTTACCCCTAGACCACCAGGTCACCTAAATATGTGTTAACGACCTTTCTGGGACTATGTAAGAACTTCGAGGGAAGATTGACGTGTCGGGACAAAGCCGGAAAAATAAATCTAAAAGGCAGTGTGTCCATCTAGTGAGGTTGAAAGCTTATTATTACATGCTTCAGATGGATTTTACCCAACACATTAAAGTTCTTCTTCCCGTTTTGTCTGTTCTTCCCGTGACTACTTGCACTAGTGAGATATAATTTTCAAAACTAAGAAGATTAAAAACATAACTAAGATCAAATATGAATGAGGAACAATTCAATGGTTTAGCAATGTTTAAAGTGCATCGTAGTGTTGAAGTTCTTCTTGGTTAAGTATTGGATGGATTCACTCAAAAGAATAACAGAAAAATGAAACTATTCCATTTATAGAATAAGAGATAAATTTGACCGATTATGTTTTGTATTGGTTAAATGGTTATCTATTTGGTTTAGTATTATTGTTAGTTTTACACAGTAACTATTTACTTATTTTTTTTGTGTTTTTCTAGAGTTACTTCTAGAGTCATTAATTACGCTAAGAACATAAAAATTTCTTAATATCGTGAAATATTATTTTAATTATATTATATAGTATTTATATGATATATATGATAACTATATATTGTATAATAAGTATATGATATATATATAAAGGTATTAACTTTTATATTCCTCATAAGTGATCTAAATTTCTTTAAACAGTAATATATTTACATTGTTGATAGGTGTGTTATTTATTATGATACCCCACTCCCCCTATTAAAATGATCTGAATCCACCACTGATGGTAGCCTTTAGTCTTCATTAAATAACAGTGAAATGGATATTAGTGTAACAATTTGAAAAATATATTTTTAAAAAGATTACAAAATTAATTGAAACCATATTTGTAAATCAAAAACTATTAAATTGATTCCAATTTCATTGTTATCGAATGAAGAGTGAAGAAGCCCGCACTTTAATACGTTTACTGATCCGAGCGTATTCTTGTATTTAATCCTCTGGTTAATCGGCCATGCGGCGGGGCCCTTATCCACCTTTCAGATCCCGTGTCTTTATATTAGTGTTAAGGTGATAATACATGCCGAAGAGAACCAAACTGGTTTCACAGAAATAGATTTTTGGTTTCGCCGAAGTTCGAACCCAAAGGCTCTTAAATTAATAAAAGGACGCCTAAAATTTTTATTTTAATAATTGAAGTTTATTTTACGACCAGTTTTTCTTTCCTTTGTACCCACCTAAAGGAGGGATGAGAAAGGTAGAGTTTAGAGGAAATCCAACCGCATTTGCGTGAAGTGAGATCGATAAAAAAGTGAATCTTAGTGCACGTCTCCGGTATTTGAAACCTGACCTCCCTAGCAAGCGGCGAACAAGACTAATAAACGATCTTGACGTTTAGTTCGCACACACATCGACGCTGGTGACTAATCAATTACATAATCAACAGTGTTTTATATCTAAAAGAACCTTTAACCTAAACGATGACTTTTTTTATTTGTCCTTGAAATAAGTGAAGGTTTGAAGATTAACTGTCGTAATGAAAAGAAGCAATAAACTCGACAATATGACGCTCATAAATCAAAGCTAAGGAGGGCTACTTCAAATTCTAATTAAATTGAAATGTTTATGGGGGCGATCTTGTATTTAAAAAAAAACTATAGCCCATCCGAATTATATATTTTAATTTTCTGTTTTCTGTGATGCTAATGAATAATTCATCAGTTTTTTATGCTATTGTAAATAGGATCAGGCGTGAATCAGTTCAAGGTCACGTAAATATAATATGGGGTGGGGGTAGGGGGGGGTTCCTTGTTGGATTTTTATTTTCTCACTATCTTAGAGGTAGAGAAAGTATAGTGATCGTCAAAAAAATTGAACTAGAGATTTTGATGAATCTCAACGTTTCATGACCCGCGAATCCGAAAAAGTTGTCTTTGAATTCCCGTCTGTCTGTCTGTGCCTCCAACTAGAGCCTAAACTATTCTACAGATCGGGCTAAAACTTGGTATCTAGGGTTTTCATAGGTTTGCCCCGAGGGATTTTTGAAATTGGATATCTAACTCTAAAATTAAGGGTAGCTTACTGAAGGGCAAAAAGAGAAAAAGTCGATTTTATCAAAATCGGCTTTAACGATTTTGATTAAAATTCGTATCTAGGCTTTGATTAAGATTATAAATAAACTGACTATTTTCATTTTTCAGTGAAAATGAATTTCAGGGTACTTTAAAGAAGCTGAAATTTACGTATATCCGCAAATATTTGAGATACTAAATAACTTATCATTGCAAAATTGTAGTATTATTAAAAATAAAACACTTTTAAGTGAAATATATTTTTATAAAACCAACAGTTTCTAAGATAATGGCAAATACATTAATACCATTTTGTGAGCTTTAGTAGTAAAGAGATACTACTTAAGTTTCAACGCAATAATTCTCCAATGCCATAGAGTAATTAAATATAAGTCTCTCAAAAAGTTTATGTTATTTTACCTTAAATCTCTTGTTTGTACAACAATGATATATCTCCTTCATTTTAGACTCAATAGTCAATATTTACATTTTTTATTGGTCAAAATTTATAAATGAGGAATTTAATAGAAATGCGATGGCATGAAGATTAGCAATACCTAATAAAATGTCAAAATTTTTAACCAGAAGTCAAAATTTTAATATGAAGTGTTTACCCTTGCGGACCCAATATTGATCTTTTTTAATCGGTTCAGACATACAATTGAGGACATTAATTCCCTAAAAATAAAATTTTAAAATTTTAAACCAGGACTAAAAAAATGTTTTACATAAATATAGCGCAATTTATGCTTGGGTTTGTTAGTTATTATTATTATTATTATTATTATTAGCACTGCGTATTACTACCCGTTCGGGTTATACGCACTTACGCTAATGTGTAATGGTAGGGTGATTGTGAGATGAAATGAAGGACCTACAGTTTAACGTGGAATCCGAACCACGGTGGAGGCCTGGCATTCCTCACATTCACAAGATGTCTTGTCAGAGGTGAAGGAAGGAATTTGGTAATCAGATAAATCTTTGCCGGGACCGAGGATCGAACCCCGGCCGCCAGCATAGAAGTCTGACACCTTACCCCTAGACCGCCAGGTCACCGGGTTTGTTAGTGTATATTATTTTACTTCACATATATTACGAGTTTTGAGTAAATATTTCCATTTTTAAACAATAGAGCGAGAAAGTCCGTGCGGAGCTCCGTACCATTTATTTTACCAAGTGTCGGTAGCGACACATTATCATTCACATTAGCTAGCTATCCTGACTCTGAAATGGCGAGGATGATGAGCAGTGGGTGTATTTCTTTTTCTTTTTTGCTTACTACCCAACCGGGATATATTCATATCCACCTTAGTGGTGTAGGGATTATAAAGGTAAGTTTTAGAAGGCGGCTGTATATGTGTATATGGGGAGTGGGGGAGGTATGTAGAGAGGGAAAGTTAAGATAAGTATTTTTGCAGTTTTTATGGCAAAACATTTTTTTGGCCAACATAAATAAAATATTTCTCCAGTATAAATGTATAGTTTAATTTTATACACATGGTGAAATCAACAGTCTTTGATATTTGTCGTGATCATGGCAGCATTAGTCGATTTCTTTAGACAAAATAAAAAAGTTTTGATTTGAAAACTGCAAAACTCTGATCTTAATCAGTGTTATTTCATTGAAAATATACTTTAAAACATATTCGATGGTTTTAGAATGCTTATCAATAGATATATTCAACTATAAACTTGGCCAGTCCCAATGGCTTGGCCTTAGTGGGTACTGGGTAGGGCATCAGTCATCTTCTGTATTTTTCCCTAGAGAGAGGCTTCAATCTAAAAATAATGTGTTCTTATCTTTTAACACACATACACACACACCGTGAAAACTAGCCCCCTGCCCCCTAACCAACCATCAACTCACTATTTGTGTGAGCAGAACACCCCCATGGGTCCGTCTGTCAGCTTCTGCTGCCATCTGGCGGTATCACTCACAACTTCACAGAGTGGAAATGGGGGCAGGAGGGGGATAAAGAACAAACACTGGTAGCTTTTAAATTTTTTATAAATATTTAAGAAACGATTTATTGTAGACCTACTTATGTTAGCATTTCTCAACATTCCGAAACCAGTTTGTTGTGCCTGTGTTGGTATAGCTCAACATTCCGAAACCAGTTTGTTGTGCCTGTGTTGGTATAGCTCAACATTCCGAAACCAGTTTGTTGTGCCTGTTTTGGTATATATCAACATTCCGAAACCAGTTTGTTGTGCCAGTGTTGGTATTGCCCAACATTCCGAAACCAGTTTGTTGTGCCAGTGTTGGTATTGCCCAACATTCCGAAACCAGTTTGTTGTGCCTGTGTTGGTATAGCTCAACATTCCGAAACCAGTTTGTTGTGCCTGTGATGGTATTGCACTAAAGATGGCTTATATTTACTTCACCATACCCCTCTCCGGCCCTCAAGGTGGTCTCAATGGACCCAATTTGATCGTTGTTATCACGGCAGTAAAAAGAGTCTTATCTCTGACAGGTTTATGAGCCTCCATTTGACCACAACTATCCAGGTCATCTGGAGATTCAGGTCACAGGGGGCGACTAACAACTTCCCTGCCCACCTCCTTCAAACATAGTCAACATAGTCTACTTTCTAAACCTCACGATTTACAAACTAATATTGATTCTAATAGACAACACGTTATCTCCTGGCTGTCAATTTCATCATTGTGAAAGGGGAAACCCACATTTCACCAACGATAAATTTTTCGACCATGCAGGGAATGGAACCCGGTACCCTTAGCTCAGTGGACAGATGCGCTACCGACTGAGATAAGGTGGCTGGTAAAAAAAAAAAAAATGTGGTTTCCATCATTGACAGTAAAGAATTGAAGGCCGGTGTCTGGTTGTTGAGTCTGTTCTATATTTAAATTAGTTTATAATTTGTGTGCTAAAATTCTGTTTAGAAAGTGCACGTTAGATACTAGTACCTCAAATAAATGGAGAAAAAAAAAGCTAGCCGGGCAGGGAAACAAATCCAGTACATTTATCTCAGTTCGATAGACGTTAGTTACCTATTATGTTTGTTACTAATAATAAAACAACCTGTTTCACTGGTCAAATGACCTAACGCGTCACTCTCGCAAGTAGACTGGACCACCGATGACTGAGAGGTCAGGCTTCGAATCCCGTGAGATGGATTTATACCTGTGGAGGCCTCAGGGATGTACCACTGCACATGATTAAGGGCCCACTAACTAAACAAATATTTCTCTTTAAAACGTTTCAACATTATATTTTTTCCTTTACAACTATTAACTGTTAAAAGCTCAATATTAAATACATTATTTAAATAAGGACATATTGAAATCAGTCCTAATAGCAATACATTATATTTGTTTTAAAACAAAACAAAATTATTTTATCACCACGTTTTAATATTTGTTCGGGATGTACGCATATGAACTAATTATGAAACTGAGTTAGGGATGAGGAAGGTTGAATGAAGAGAAAGTGTACTTGAATTTGCGTGATGGTAGAGTGGAAAACCATATTAGAAAAACTCTTATGTATCCACCCAACCGAGATTCAAACCCCAATCTTCCTGTCATCGACAGTCCAGTCTAATATGAAAGTGATGCCTTATACCAGAGGTCCTCAAACTACTACCCGCGGGCCAGATCCGGTCCACGTAATGGGTCTCTACAGCGCATGTATGGTTCAAAAAATATATATATTTCAATAACGAAAACCGGAAATGATAAGGCTGCTGTATTCAGTAGACAAAATACCTACATACAACACATTGTGTTCCATTGATTCAAAAAAATAAAAACTCTTATATTTAATTACTAACTAGAGAAAAATTCTTGATTTTAACTCTTCAGACTGAGTCAATTAAAAAACAGTCAAATCCAAATTTCAAAATTCCTGTTCCCAGTTGCACATGTTCGTTCACAGGAGCTACTAATTATAAAATTTCAGACCTTTGCGTGCTGTTTATATCACGCAACGCTCATTACTGACATAAAACACACTCGTAATTTTATTAATAGAGTCTAAAGATTGCCGTTGTCTATAGGTACTTATTTAATTTGTTTATTCTCCATTATTCCCCTTGAGAAAATAAACTTATATCCATTCATGTCTAAACATAGTTATGAGCTCTCTCTCTCTCTCTCTCTCTCTCTCTCTCTCTCTCTATATATATATATATATATATATATATATATATATATATATATATACATACACATCAAATGAATAATGTATGTTTTTTTCCAATCCTGACCATATGACTTTTTCAACATCCTAGTGTGGCCCTCATCTCAATAAGTTTGGGAACCCCTGCCTCAGACCATGGAGCCCCCAAAGCAGGTTTTTTTAAGCACCACGTCTTACTACTTATTTGGGGTTGTACACTTGTTTTTTTTTTGTTTTTTTTAGTTAATCTTGATAAAGAGAGAAAATAATGTCAAAATTTTGAAACTAAAAATATTTTTATTCTATTCATAAAGCTAATAAATATAAATATTCATAAATAAGTTGGTGGAGATTTGTGGCCCTAGCCCTTAGCCCCCTGTCACCGTTCCTTACACCTAGGGCCTGACTTAAGGTGGTCTCCCCTAAATAATTTCCCACTTTCTCTTCACGCAAAGGCGAATAAACTTCCTCTAAATTCAACTTTCCTTATTCTAAACAAATTAGTGTAATTAGACGGGTGATAAAAAACATATAGTATGAACTGTCTCTAGACTATACGATAACATCAAATAAGGTCCTTCTTATGAAAATTGGGCTGTAGTATCTAGACTGTTCAGTTGGCAACGCTGGGAAAAGGCCCAATGAATCGTGGCCGGACTTTATATAACGAACCCGGCACAGGCAGTAAAACAAAGTCAAAGAGGGCAGCATCGTTATATTTGCGCAACCAGCGCACCTCTTTGTGTACCCGCGGCTATTTGTGAGGTCCATGTCAGCCTTTTCATTCACAGAGAGAACATCCCGACAAACACACACACACACACAAGTGCTAACCGAACACCCACCCATATATGACGTCACAGCGGCAGGAAACAGACCAAGGCTGGACAACAGATCTAGAGATGTAGGGATGGTCAGTTTTTTTTCTTTCCTTTTCTTTCTAACCGTGTCTTGCTACCTGTTCAGGTTTTTTATATATATATATATATATATATGATAATTACGCTAACGGGGTAGGGATGGAGAAGGAAGTATTTTAGAGGTAATATACCCGCATTTGCGTGGAAGAAGAGTGGGAAACAATTTAGTAAAAAACCATCCTCAGTAGAGGCGACCGGGATTCGAACCACGATCTCCCCGCCATCAGCAGGCCAGTCTAACACGAGAGCGACGCCTTAAGCCATTCGACCACTGAAGCGGGTTGATGGTCAATTGATTGATTAGTATACGTACCTTCGAGGGCGTAGAAAGTGGGAGGGAAAGGGGTGTTCGTGGGGTCCGGATCCCCTTTGGAATTTGATGTATCCCCCTCCCCACGAATCTTCTTACGAATAGCCTTATTTGACAGCTAAAAAAAGCTACCAGATCTACATTCTACATTCATATATCTATATGCCAAACCATGTGATCTGCAAGCCATTATGTTGAGCAGCTGTCACTTTTGGCGGTCAAAAACTTTTACAGCAAACACTGTGTTTTTATGTTGTTTTTTTCCCTTCTAATAGTTTTTACATTAATGAAATATGAACTCATGAAAATAACTGTTTGGATTGGGTTTTTTTGTGTGTGATAGCGGCGTCTGTAGTTTAATTAAAAGTGATTTACAAACGATAGCTTCTAGGTTTCCTCATAACTAAAGATGGAGAACCGGACGAGATAAAAAATGGTCTATGACGTCAGTTAAACCCGTATTCGTGTGCTTTTGTTTAAAAAGTAAAAAAAAAACACTTTTTATTTTTAAACAATTTGTTGTATGGCTATCCTCTAAGTCTAAGGTTAAAAAAAACCCTATATTTCTGTCATAATTTTTAGACCAAATTTTCGTGCCCAGTTACAAGAAGATAAAAATGTAAATATAATGTATTTTTAATATATTATTTCATGCTCTATAAGATCTCTTGTTGCCACAGCTGAGAAACAAAAAAAAACCCAATAGTTTTAGTCCTTGTAACTAAACAATTAAAAGCCAATTGTACAGTTATCCTCAATGAAGTATAATTAGAAGCTTTTAATAACTCATTTATGCTCTTCGGTGGTCACATGGTCTAACGCGCTTCTCTCGAGTTAGACTAGAGTGGCAAAGACGGGTAGATCCAGCCGGGTTCAATTCCGGTTGAGTTCTCTGAATTTTTTTTCCTACAGTGTTCTTCGCTCTCCATCCACGAAAATGTGGGTTCACTTTCTCTAAAATAGACCTTCCTAATCCCTAACACATTAGTGCAATTAGTACAGAGGTGTAAAATTCGGACGGGTAGTAAGACGCGGTGCTAAAAAATGAAAATACTTTTTTACTATCTTTTACAGGGGTTGACATAAAGTTACTTTCAATCAATGTTTGTAATGAAACTTTTTTTTTAACTGCTTCAAAAGGTTATTTATATGAAAATTTGAAAATTGAAGTTAAGCTACATAGCATTTGAAAGATTTTAAAGGATCAAATCTAAGGATCATGATAGGATATTTAAAGAGGATGCACTTATATTTCTCTGAAATTTGTATAGAGAAGCACTCGGAGATATATAAATATATACAGTAGGGCTCCCATATCCACCGGATAATACGTTAATAGATCAAACTGGGTTACGTGAAACCACGGATAATACCAAACTATCATATAACGTGATATTCATGTAACATACATAAATACGGTAAAAGTTTAATTGATAAATTATTCACAGGATGACATTACCAACATTAAATAAAGTAGGCCTATATAATAATGTACACTGTTCGCTAGTGTACAGTAGCCCCATGACTTCTTTGGTGCTGACTGACAGCTGACGGCTTTGAAAAGTTACCAGACCAAATTATGTATCCCTACACCGAACCATATGATCTGCAAAAACATGTGTTTAGCAGATGTCACTTTTGACGGTCAAAACTTAGGTGTATACCCTAAATGTTGACTGTCAGAAGTCAGCTGTGAGCTGTCAGTCAGCACCAAAGAAGCCACGGGGCTACTGTACTTACTATTCTCTATTAATCTTGTTGCGACGATCACTGATGATGATGATGACGGTGATATGATCGAACAATGGCCACGATGAGGAGATGAAGTGGGGTGATGGTGAAATTTTTCTCTTTCTTTAATTAAAAGTAAATAAAATTGAGCGACGGTAAACCACGGATACTTAATCAGTGGTACGGGAGCCCTATCATATATAAAAAAACAAATTACCAAGCCGGGATTGAATCGCGGCCTTCAGAGCATGAGTCGGTAGTGATAAATGCTATTCCAATCGTGTCGTGTCGTGTCGTGGTATGCTCCCAGCGCAAAGATAATATCACACGACACTTGCATGTACTAGAAATCAAGTGTGCTAGTGCCTAGATATCTGTATATTAGCTAGTACAATAGAAACGGTACTAGAGTATTCACACGCTGCTAGTTTGGTACTAGGTTCTAGTGCAAATATTTATCGAACGCCAGAGATAAATTTTGTGTGCAGCAGCTGCATTAATTACTAATAAAGATATTGAAAATTATGAGAGGGAGCGATAAGAAAAGAATATGGACACGGGATTGGCTGTAAAGACGGAATAATGGTCGCGGGATGTTAAAAATTATACATTCGGAGGTTAGGGAAGATACATTCGGGGTGACACAAACGTTTAGTATATCCCTAAATTTGTATTCATTTATTTACGATGTGGTCAGAGGCCCTTAAGCGCATGGGTGTCCAAGTACACAAATGTCCTTTTTTAGGCCTACGCACACTTTATATTCTAAAAAGACAACCACCCAAGGTTGGCATGCTATCAAGTTTATTTAGATTAAAATTGGGTTTGGAATACGGTTTGTCGTTTTTAGATTACATATTTTTAATTAAATATATATTAAAATATATTGTCATATTGTGGCAACTTGGTATTATATAAAAAAAAGAATGTTACAGACCAATTTTTTTTATAGCTAAACAGCTAGAAAAATTACTAGTTCTACTTTCACGTGTTCATACGTCAAGTCATGTGATCTACAGCTGTCACTTTTGATAGATATTATCAACACCTATAGAATAACAATAATAATATAGGTTAATGTTTTCAATGTAGACTGCAAAAAAAAAAAGTGTTTGTATTTTTTTAAACTGACTTTCCTATGAAAATTGGACTGTTTGTGGGAAAATTAGAGAAACAGTTGGATTTTTTTTTAGAAAAAACATAACAAAATACAATATCTTCGTATGAGATTTAGTCTATAAGCCCACCGATACGTTTACAACATAATATGTCAAATTATGATACACAAACTAACCTATAAAATAATAAATATCTTCGACAGCAATACAGGAAATTGAACCAAGCACCCTAGACTTGGGAGGCTGATCATTACCGTCTAGAAGCCAGCATTGGGACAAGCAACACATTATAATATTTAAATATAGGTACCAATAACGTGAGTAAATCAATATGAACATAACCTCAACCCGCTTCGGTGGTCGAATGATCTAAAGACGTCCCTCTCGCAATAGATTGAGACTATAGTATGATTTTGGTAGGAAGAACAGTAGAAGTTAGTTACTAAAGTTACTAGAACAATTTTAATATATCCATACATCAAGTCATGTGATCTACAGCTGTCATTTTTGATAGATATTATCAATTACTATAAAATAACACAAATAATATAGAGAAATGTTATCAATGTTGGCTGGAAATAAACATGTTCGAATTTTCTCTAGTGTTCTTCCAACCAAAATCAGGGTATACAGATGACAGGGAGATCGGGGTTAGAAAGCTGATTAGATGTAGTGAGGGTGGCTTTTCATACATGAGTTTCCACTAACTCTCTTTCCATGCAAATGTGGGTACACTTACTCTGAATTCCAATTTTTTCATCCCTAACTCACTATCGTAATCAGTACATAATCGTACAGCCCCAACAAGTATATAGACGCAGTTTAAAAATAAATCAAAAACATAACCTCAAACGACGTTACAAAGCGGCCATGTTGTTCCAAGCAAGTTCATTATACAAGCAGGTCAAGTCGAGTGAGCTGGCAGGTATGTTACAACACTTCCTCTCTTCTTTTTTTTTTTTAACTCTAGTATAAACACAGTTTGTTTGTTACTTGTTCAATGATTGTGTTGATCACTGAAACATCACAACTCAAGGACACTGGTCATTAGTGCTCGCATCTCGTTTGAGAAGTGCTCTCTCTCTTTCCCGCTCTCAATCGTCTCTGTCTCTCTCATTCACAGGTTTGGGAAGTTGTCCGCGAGAGAATAAAAAAACTGTACAGTGTAGTTCATAAGAATATGACCGCAAAAACAACAACACAATGTTGTATATCGAATTATCATGGGTGTGGAAAGGTGAGGTTCGGGGGAAACGGGGGAATGATAACCTTGCATTTATGCCATAGTGGAATAATGCAAGGTAGGCTTGATACTTTACAGGGTAGACAGACGAAGGGTACGTATAAAAACATGAATGAAGTTTTTTTTT
>CABEEJ010001250.1:99690-112091 GCA_901482245.1 Timema douglasi | reverse complement strand
AGGTTCGAATCTCGGTCGGGTGAACTGGGGGTGGTTTTTCCTAAATGGTTTTCCACTCTCCCTCCACGCAAATGCGGGTTCATTTCCTCTAATTCAACCTTCCCAATTCCTAATCTATTAGCGTAGTTAGTACTTAAAGCGTATAAACCGAACGGGTAGTAAGACGCGGTGCTAAATATTATTATTATTCTGTTAAAATGAATAGGTTTTACAAGAGTTTTTAAGGAAGGTGTCTTATTTGTATCCGCAGGTTCAAGGGTATTTTTTTTTTACTGAATATGGTGTATATTATTTAATGCAGGCTGTCAAGGATGATATAATATATATTGTGCATCTGTACAATTTTGTACAATTTGTTCAATTAACTTATTAAATTATTTCAAATAAATTACTACCGTGATTTAGTCTAGCCCATAGCAAATTAACTACAGTCCAATATTCAAAGGAAGAACCTTATCTGAGTGTTATAGAAGTTATTGGACCTACTTTCACATGTTTTTATGTCAGTCATGTGATCTGCATATATGTACAACATGTACCTTTAGATAGATATTATCAAATACTATAAAATAACACTTACAATATTAGTAAAAGTTTCATCCTAGCAAATTACTACTGTATTTTTTTTTTTTTTTCGAATACGTTTTTATAAACAAGAATGTATCACAATTTGCAGCCTAATTTCCCACGGTTATAAATTCTATAATAAACTTCAAAACATTTCTCAGTAGCGGATTTAGGCTTAGGCCCGTGAGGCCTGGGCCTAGGGCGGCAAATTTTGAGGGGCGCCAAAATTTTTATTCGAAATAATTTATATTTTAATTACAAGCAATTTATTATTAATTCTATATTTAATTGTTGTTAAAAAATAAATGTTTAATTTATACCTGAATTAGATTTCTTATTATTGTTATTATTTTATACACACATATATATAAAAGGGCGCCATATCGTCTCGGGCCTAGGGCGTCCTCAAACCTAAATCCGCTACTGACATTTCTTGTCCTTATAAATGTATTTTGTTGGATAAATCATTGTTTAACGTGAGCTAATCTTAATTCTTGGCACGGTTTTACCGCACCTGTAGGTAATGGTACGAATGACATCACAGGTCAGACAGAGGCGCTACAGATATACTTTGCCAACCTGTTGACACGATTACCGTGGTCTGTTACGTAACACAGCTGCTGCCTCCTGGCGGTAAACTATGTAACCAGAATGACTCGGCTACCAAGAGCGGTGATTCGAGGTGGTTTTGATCCAATCAATTGAAATATATTTTAACAATGGACCTAGCTGTGTGATTGAGTGATCTTAAGGTGGGGATGGAAAGGTACGCGAGAAGAGGCCAATATTTTTGCAGTTTTTATGACAAAACTTTTTTTTGACAAAATAAAAAAAATAATGCTCCAGTGGAAACATAAGATTTTCTTCACATATTGATATCAACAATTCCTGAATATCATGAGCATGGTGGCATTATCTAACAAACTTTTTAAATGAATAGAAAAAGATCTAATTACATTCCAGAACACACTTGACAGATATTCAAGAAATTTTGAGGTCACCATGTGAGGAAAATTAAACTCTATGTTTCTACTGGAGAAATCTTTTATTTATTTTGTCCAAAATATGTTTTACCATAAAAACTGAAAAAAACACTCTTTTTCTCGCAACGCCTTCCATCTCACCTTAAGTATTGTTGTTTTACAATATTTTCTCTTTATATGTTTTAACACAAACCTAAATAAACAACGATGTATATATCCTAAATTAATCAATTAAAATTATAATCTAAGTTACAAATATTGAGTTGAAACTAATAAAATTTCTTATTGTTAAAAATAGTTGCGTGTGTAGTCATTTTCAATCAAATAAAAACTATCACTGGTAAATTGACTTAAACAGAAAATTTATAAGCAATAAAATTAAGTGATTAAGTTGTTAATTCATCATTGTTTCACTGTAAACGTCGGTTTTCGTACTGTATCCTGTAGTTTCCAAGCTCATATAATCATCCTGATTGGTCTACCTGACCAAACACGAGTTAAAACAAAGAACAAAAATAATTTATGGGGTGATTCAAAGTCAGTCACGCTAGCCCTCGGAGCGGGTCCATTATAGGGCGCTGTAGAAACATGGTCTGCATTTTTGTAAACATTAAAGCTGTTAAGGTTGCAATAGACCACACGTGGACACAATGCGACTATTATAATCATTGCTGTTTCTAATTATTAGACTACTTGAAGAGCTGAAATATTTGAGCTTGGTTGTCTTTAGAAAATGTGACTGATTTAGATTAAGTATGTTCCAGTTGTTTTTTTTCCCTAGGAAACTTACACGGGCCGATTCGGGGATACTAGTGTTCTGTCGGAAACGTACTCGTGCCGATTCGGGAACTCTCGTATCCTGTCGAAAACATAACCAGATTGATTCGTAGATACTCTTGTCCTTTCAAAACCGTCCCCTGATCTATTCGGAAAAGCTCGTGTCATGTCGGAAATGTACCCGGAACGATTCGGGAACGCTTCAATACTGTCAGAAACGTTCCCGGATTGATTAAGAAATATTTGTGTCCTTTCAGAAATGTGTCCGAGGCAGATTAAGGAATTATAATAACCTGTTTGCAAAAGTGCCCGGATCGAGAATGTTTGGAGTCTTTCGGTAAACATGTTCTGACCAACTCAGGGGTTGTTCGTGCACTTTCTTAAACGTGTTCGGACAAGCTTGGGGGTTGTTCGTGGACTTTCTTAAACGTGTTCGGACAAGCTTGGGGGATGTTCGTGCACTTTCGGAAATGTGTTAGACTCAATCCAGATCTGACCCTTTCTTTAGAATAAATGATCGGGCCTGTTCGAGAATGCTGGTTTAATTTCGTTATCATGCTACGACGAAATAATATATCTGATAAAATAAAGCTAGTGTTGGTGGCTTTACAATATTAAAAAAATGGTGTCACTATTTAAAAAATGTCTTAGATACTCTCTAACAAAAATATACATGCTACTAACCCAACGTACTGTAAATATTAAGAATAAGTATCGCGGTTAAGATGTCACAACCTTTAAGTTATTTTAGTGCTTCTCTCGTTCATTCAGAAACTAATGATCCGAATCTAAACTCCCAATTAAAAAAAAAAACTCCGTGGTTTCACCCTACAATCGAGTCATACCAACCGAGCGGCCGCCATCTGATCGCGAAGATAGTGCCAACTTATTCTGATAAAGGGTGTAATGTGGTCAGCACAACCCCGGTCATTAATCTAATTTTTTCTAGATTGAAGCCGCTACTTCTTTATTCTAGTAGCTCCTCACTTTTCCTCACGAGGCTGAGTTGAACCCATTTCAGGCCCAATGCTTCACAGAAATTCTTAAACACAACACGGCTACAAACACAACTTTCATATGCAACAGACAGTACAAGCGCCGGTGAACAGGTAGTAGTAGTAGGTAGGTAAGGGGTCAGAGCCAGGTAGGTAATACCAGCCTTGACAAACCAACTTGGTTAGCGAAGAAAAAATAAACTAAAAGGAAAAGGGGGTAGGGAGGACTTTCACGACTGCTGTGAAAATACTGCGTAAAGACTGTAGAGCTGACTTGGTCCGTCAAGTGCTGGATTGTAAAGTATCGGGAAATATTATCTTACACCGCGTACCAGTCTAGTTGAGAGTAGGACCAGTAAAAACTTTGTATCCTTATAGTCCTCAAGTCCATGTGAGTCATCACGTGATGTTGTGTCAAACAATGAAAAATAATATATAGCAATTTTTCCTATCAAACACATTGAGATGAAACCATTTCAGTTAATTCGGTAAATTATTATTATTATTATTATTAGCACCGCGTCTTACTACCCGTTCGGGTTATACGCACTTACGCTAATGTGTAATGGTAGGGTGATTGTGAGATGAAATGAAGGACCTACAGTTTAACGTGGAATCCGAACCACGATGGAGGCCTGGCATTCCCCACATTCACAAGATGTCTTGTCAAAGTTGAAGGAGGGGTTTGGTAATCAGATAAATCTTTGCTGCGACCGAGGATTGAACCCCGGCCGCCAGCACAGAAGTCTGACACCAATTTTTCCTATCAAACACATTGAGATGAAACCATTTCAGTTAACTCGGTAAACACAATCGACATTTTTAGTTTTATATTTTTGCAATTTTTTTTAGTACTACGTCTTATTACGCGTTCGGGCTATATGCATATGTACTAATTACACTAATGTGTTAGAGAGGAGGAAGGTTGAGTTTAGAGGATGTGTACCCACATATATGCATGGAGGGAGAATGGAAAACGATTTAAGACAAAAAACATCCTCACTACAATGGACTGGGATTTGAGTCCCGACCATCCCCGTCATCGGGAGTCTAGTCATTTTTATGAGTGATGCCTTAGACCATTCGACTACCGTGTTTTTAGTTAAAATAACGATAATGTTAAGCTTTTAGGCCTATATTTATATATACTTAGCCCCGCGTCTTACTACCAGTTCGGATTATACGCTAATTACGCTAATGTGTTAGGAATGGTAAAGGTTGAATATAGAGGAAGTGAACTCACATTTGCGTGGAGGAAGAGTAACAAACCATTTTAACCCCTCCCCCCCCTTCCGCCCAGTTCACCCAAGCAAGATTCGAACCTCGATCTTTCCGTCCTCGGCAGTCTAGCACAACAGGAGATTAGTGCGTTAGCCGCCGAGGCGGGTTTGAGCTTTTATTCAAGTTTTAGATGGATTGCTTTATAAAGGTGGGAAAATTAAAATAAGGTACTTTTTTTTTTAAATCACTCATGATTTAATTTAGATTCGCATATTAATGACTTTATGTTTGTTTATTTGTCTAACTGGGGATGGTTTTCTGTACTGTAGCTAGTCGTAATGACGTCCCTTAAAGAAAGTTAGAGATGATCCAAATTTTATGGACTACGGACTCTATGAACCATTAATTATCTGTTACTGTGGAGTTTACTTCTTCTTACAGACTACGGACTTTGTGGACAGTTATTTGTTATTGTGGAGTTTACTTCTTCTTACGGACTACGGACTTTGTGGACAGTTATCTGTTATTGTGGAGTTTACTTCTTCTTATGTACTACGGACTAATTGAACGGTTATCTGTTACGGTGGAGTTTACTTCTTTTTATGGACTAAGGACTATTTGAACAGTTATCTGTTACTGCGGAGTTACTTCTTTTTATGGACTACGGGCTCTGTGGACAGTTATCTGTTACGGTGGAGTTTACTTCTTTTTATGGACTAAGGACTATTTGAACAGTTATCTGTTACTGCGGAGTTACTTCTTTGTATGGACTACGGGCTCTGTGGACGGTTATCTGTTACGGTGAAGTCTACCTCTTCTTACGAACTATGGACTTTACGGATACAGAACATGTACACAAGACTTTAGTACTCATATTAATCTGTTTTTGATCTGCTATAAACGCGAATTTTTATTTATATTTCTTCTGAAAACCCATCACTGTTTTTTTTTCCTACTGTACTAAGAGTGCACCATATGGGACTCGTATCTCCTATATCCCTCCCCAAACACCCCTCATCCCGTAAAGTAACCATGGATAGCCCCACGTTGATAGCTCTAATTAAAAGAAAGTTAATAACTGGGTCATTGGCAACTAAAGCATACAGAACAAAAATCACCCTTCCCCCTCCCCCTTCACTTTCTCCTCCACTTATATAATATGTGCAGCGGTACAAATAGCACATGCAGGTGTCTGACTGAAGAGGTCGTCACTTATCACCTGGCAGTAGGTAATATTATGTTAACACTTAGCACTTCTTATTCTTAAGTCAACAACCTGAAGGTTGGTTTGATGTGATTTCTATTCATCTGGAGCTGGAAATGCACTCAGCCTTTTTTGGTTGGATAGTGCTGCCCACACCATCTGGTAGAAATCCCATGTACTTGGGGAGTTCAAAAAGTGTGCTTGTCTTCTGCTGTCTTCCACCCTGAATTTCTATGAACGATCACGAAATGGCTTGCTGATTTTTCCGTGAAAAGGTATTTCCCCCTACCTTCCAGGTTTCATTTACATGCCACAATCGACATGAGAACAGAATGGTTTTACTTTTCCTCCGAAGGAAGTTGTGCTACGGATTCTTTTTACCCCCCCCCCCTCCCCCCCAAGAAAAATCTGTAACTCTGCTTGGGGCGTTTGCTGGATGAAATGAGTAGCTCAGCAGTGTCACTGCTGGTCCCAAGCCCGGATAAAGGAGGAGGGTTCTGGGTGGAGGTTAGCTTACTGCCCGGGATAGAAATATTAGATATCTCAAATAAATCAAGGACTTGCCTAGGAACTGGAATGATCAGGATATGACAACCCTAGCTCGTGACCTCCAGGAAGAAGAAGACATGGAAGACCGAGGCGAAGATGGAAGGACAGTCTTTAAACCTTTGGAATGGAACAGGCCAAAGGCTTTCTAAAGAAGAGAGAAGCAGAAGAAATCCAATGACCACAGTGTTTCTGCCAACAACAACGGTGGATCAGTGGGAAAAAAGGACGACTTTTCTTTTTTGTAGTTTTTATAATAAAAAATCTCTTTGTCCAAAATAATAGCAAATATTTCTCTGGTAAAGTTTTTATTTTCTACAAATAATAATCTCATCAGTTCTAGAATACTCGTCATTAAAATCACGGAATTTGAACATAATGTTTTAAAATGAAGAGAGAAAGTCCTGCTAGAATGTTGTTATGCTAATGACAGATATTTTACAACAGTTGATATTACCTGGTTTAGAAAATGAAACTCTTATGTTTGTATTGAAGTAATAGTTGACAATTGTTGGGCGAAAAATATTCTTTTGTTACAAAAAACTTAACAAAAATACTGACCTTAGCCCGTGTTTATTTTTTCCTCCCCGCCTTAAAAACTGATGTACACCAAATTTGTTAGGAATGTGATGGGTAACTACTACAGTAGCCCCGTGGCTTCTTTGGTGCTGACTGACTGCTCACAGCTGACTTCTGACAGTCAAAATTTAGTTATACACCTTTAATTTTGAATGTCAGAAGTGACAGCTGCTAAACACATGTTTTTGCAGATCATATGGTTCTGCGTAGGGATACTTAATTTGGTCTGGTAACTTTTCAAAGCCGTCAGTCAGCACCAAAGAAGCCATGGAGCTACTCTAGCTCAGGAGTAGCCTATTTCAGTGTTTATAAAACTGGGCTACACCAGAATTATCTGAGGCTCCATAAGGCAATTTCGATTTTTTATTTTTTATTTCCAAAATATAACTTAGCATCAGTAATTAGGATGGAGCATTTTTTCAAATCTGAATAAAATAGGCCTACATATTTTGCCTAAAGCGCAGCGTAGCCAGAACAAGTCATGTTTTCCATTTGATTTATAATTTTATGCTTGTAAAATTTAACCATCGTTATTTTTATTTATTACTAAAACTTCGTCTTACGCATATATATTAATTACTCTAATGGGGTAAGGATGAGGAAGGAAGCATTTTAGAGGTAATCTAACCGAATTTGTGTGGAAGCTAAGAGGGAAACCTTTTTAGGGGAAAAAAACACGTTTAGTAGAATCGACTGGGATTCTAACCCCAATGTGCCTGTATTCAACAGGCCAGTCTAGCACGAGAGTGACGCCTTATACCATTCGGCCACTGAAGCGGGTAGACATCAATATTGAATGTTTATAATTTTAGCGTAATTTTTTTTATGAAGGCTCAAGCATGTATTTTTTTTCTGGTCTAAAAAGTTTGGGAGCCCCTGACCTATATCATCACGACTTGAAAAATTTACTTAACCTAGAACCACACTAGATATCGCTCATGTGCTGCAATAGTGGCACAAATCAAAAAATATGAACTTTGAGTTATGGTAGTTACCATTATTTCCAAATCTTTATAATTTTGCTAACTAAAACTTTATTATTATGATAACATTTTTAACATTGCACACATATCCTTCCATCTCAACCAAACATATATTTAAACTTTCAACGATTTAATTGAATTATAATTTCCTTATTATTATTACCTAAATAATGTGACTTATTAAAATGTTTACATGGTTTAAAAAATATATATATGCATACGGTAAATTACTAGACACCCACCTCGGTGGCTTAGTTGGCTAAACCGCTAGTCATGTTAAGCTCGACTGTAAGGACGGGGAGATGGGAGGTTCGAATCTCAGTCGGGTGAACTGGGTTTTTTTACTAAATAGTTTTCCCACTCTCCCTCCACGCTAACGTGGGTTCACTTCCTTAAAACTCAACCTTCCCACTTCCCAATACATTAGCGTATAACCCGAACGGGTAGCAAGACGTGGTGCTAAAAAAAAGTTACTAGACCTACTTTTGCATGCTCATACGTCAAGTCATGTGCTCTGGAGCTAGATATAATCAATACCAATTAAATAACACTGATAATGAACTAACATTTTATCAATGTTGACAGACAAAAATAATAATGATTGTATTTTCTAAAAGGTTCTTCATATGAAAATTGGAGTGTAGCGTAACTTGATGTTTTACATCTTCTAGAAGTGTCGATATGGTAAGGTCTCCCTATACCGTAGGTCTAGGCCATAAATCAACGACATACATTAAACCCAGACGATGTTCTCACCACGTGTTCTGAGTCGTAAAATACACGTCTTCGCTACGTGCGGAAGAGAAAGGGAAATGGCAAAAAGTGAGAGATCGGAACTGCGTATGCCTACGTGCGGTTATCACGTTACTCTTTAAGGAATGGATCCGCACATGCCCATGTGAGATGCGACGACTGGAGTAAAGGGCCCGGCCCCAAACATCTATGCGTATTGCTTTAAACCAGTGGTATTCAAGCGGGAGTATGTAATGATATTGGTTTGAATTATCCTAAATTATATAAAAAAAAGTCATGGATGAAGGTAATTTTTCTTTAAAGTAATATATGTAGAGTATCCTTTTAAGATTCATCCATGAAGAAACACGCACTTCTCAGAAATAATGGGAAAAGGATTACACCTTTAAAATATATTTTTATACCATATTTCCTGTTAAAAGAACAACTGCGCTATTTCCTGTTAAAAGGAACAACTCCGCAGTATTTGGCAAAGACGCCAATTCCCTGTACCAATAAGAAGCTAGCCTTCACAACACCTGTCGCCAGAACTCTTTCTATTAGTTAGATTTTACACTGTTGGCGAGGGGAGAAAGAGGCAAGGGGTATGTCATATATAAACTGTTTGTGCGTACCAGCCAGGCATCCGGGACCCAAACGCCCACGCACAAGTCAGTCAGTAGCCACACACTGGCAGTCACAGTCTAACACAGTATAAAATAACTTACATTAATATCACAAGTGTGCAGTGATATAAAGCATTTAATCGGAGTTTGTATAAGTAATTAACAGATGTCATTTAAATAAACCGTGTGTGAATAAACAGCCATCAACAGATCTCTTTCTTACATTTATTAATTATACCGTTCTAATTAGTGCTCGACCACAGAGCTACAGAAAACCTAAACATCATCACAGCATTATTATATCAGGGAATTAATCCGTAGTGTTTCAATCGACGCCCAAAGCGGGGCGATTGATCCATAGTGTTACAAGTACACCAACACATACTTGGGGGTACGTACAATTTAAATAGTTACAGTGGGACCTCCATAAATCAAACTCGAGTACGTAAAATTTAAATAGATACAGTGGGACCTCCATAAATCAAACTTGAGTACGTAAAATCTAAATAGATACAGTGGGACCTCCATACATAAAACTTCCATACATCGAAGTTTTGGTGAATCTTCGGGACATTGTATAGAAAAATGTTTCTATAAATCGAATTTTTTACGAATCTGGATTTCCCCTCCGTAATGACGATGGCATGAGAAAAACAAGTGAGATAAAATAGAATGGAGATGTCTCAAGAGGAAGAAGGAAATATTTAGTCCAGGTCATAGCAACGCCAATGGGGTGGTATTGTCTTCACATTATTTTCACCCCCCCTTCTAAAAGTAGCCTTCCTCCTCTATAAATCAGGTGTAGTTGGTTCCAGGTATTAGGTATTATTCCAGGATAAATATTGAATGATCAGGTCCAAAATTAAGGTTAGCCACAAGAGACTTGGATGTAAGGCTATGTGATATGGGACCACCAGTTTTATTTTAAATGTAAGACTATTATAGAATATGTAGGCTATAGTTTAAGGTGGGATGGAATGGGACGCGAGAAAAAGCTCATGTTTTTGCTGTTGTTATGTCAAAAGATTTTTATGGCTAAAACAGATAAAATATTGCTCCAATAAAAACAGAGAGTTTAATTTTCTTCACATGTTGATATAAACAGTTCCCTAACATGAGTAATATCCATCATGAGCATAGCGGTATTAGATGGAAAACTGTTTAAATGAATATAAAAAAATTGTCATTAAATTCCAGGACATCCTTGAAAGTTATTCAAGAAATTTTAAGGTAACCATGTGAAGAAAATTAGATTCTATGTTTGTTCTATAGCAATATTTTATTTATTTTGTCCAAAAAATGTTTGGCCATAAAAACTGCAAAAAACAGTGTTTTTTTCTTGCAACTCGTCCCACCCCACCTTAAACATCAACAACTTTGAGGGTAGGCCTACAATTTTTTTTTTACAACCACGTCTTACTACCCGTCCGGGTTATACGCTTATGTACTATTTACGTTAATGACTTTAGGGTTGAGGAATGTTTTATTTATATGAAGTGTACCCGCATTTGCGTGGCGTGAGAGTGAAAAACCACCCAAAAGAGATTGGAACCTCTATCTCCCCGTCATCGGTGGTCTAGTCTACTGCCAAAGTAGCACGTTAGACCATGCGGCTATCAAAGCGGGTGGGATGAAGTGGAAGATAATTTATATCTGGGGGTACGTGAACAAAAAAAGTTGAATACACCTGCTTTATAGGAAGTCCTCTTCAATGTAGAATCTTATTGACTGACTTATCTAAATGTTTTTACTAGAACGGTTTCAGTTATTAGTTGTTTTTTTGTTCAAAATTCACAACTAACCTCATACTATTATTATTAGCATCGCGTCTTACTACCCGTTCGGGTTATAAGCACTTACGCTAATGTGTAATGGTAGGGTGATTGTGAGATGAAATGGAGGACCTACAGTTTACCGTGGAATCCGAACCACGGTGAAGGCCTGGCATTAAGAGATATAGACAAATATACATTTTTAAATTGAGGACTTGGAAATGGGGAGTTGATGACTTATGCTCTTTGGTGGACCGAAATATTAATTTTTTTCTTCTCAATATATCATTGTAATACCAACACACCTTAGCTTAGTCAGTGAAGTGTCTGCCTACTGTGCTAAGGGTCCCGGCCTCGATTCCCGGAGTGGCCGGAAAACGTATCATTTGTTAAATGTGGGTTTATCCTTTCATTGTGACGAATTAACGGTCGGGGACTGGATGTTGTGCCTGTCCTAGTCTTAAGTTAGATTATAAGGCCTATGAAGCTAAGACAGGCCTAGCCAGCCGGTAGTGGGAAATATATGGCTTGAATACAAAAACTGACCCAGACAACAGGCTGGAAACCGTAATTGATGTAAAAATGTCTCTGTAATACTGTATAATATGACATTTATTATGCTCTTTGGTGAAATATGACGCTCTTTTTTCTGTTATGTTTCCGCAACAATGTCTGATTATTTCTTTTCATATTATATCCTTCGAGATTTAAGTAATTAGTATTATATCAATGTTTAGACCAAGAAGCGTGAAATACTATGCGGGTGCATCTTACCATCTTCCGAAATAAGAATCGATTATTCCTTTGATTAAAGTTAAGGAAAAATAAAACGAAATTAAGTACGACTGTATCCCAAACAAAGGAAAAAAAAAACAAAAAAACTCGCACGGTGGTACCAACACAAACACACAACATTCTCGAGTCGTTTGGCATAAGTCAAGTGTTGGGATTTACGGCTCCATAAAAAAGAAAAGTTTTATTTTTAGAAGGCTATGGAACCCATGACGAATGTTTATAAGCTAACATCCCTCACGTAAATTACTCGTAAACTGAAACGAAAAGTTAATTCACTATGTCGAAATGTCATTCTTTTCTGACAAGGTGATGAGTCAAGTAATGACGTTCACGCGGATTGGTTGGTGAGCTACGTTTGGTTGTACTATTTCCATGTTTTTCTACACTAATATTATAAAGAGGAAAGATTTTTTTTTTGTTTGTAATGAATAAACTCAAAAACTACCGGACCGATTTAAAAAAAATTCTTTCACCAATATAAAGCTACATTATCAGCGAGTAACATAGGCTATTTTTTTTTTTTGAAAATTTAATTTATTCCTCATAAAAATGGCGATAGTCACTCATATTTTATGGTAGTCTCTATGATGATTCTTCAATATGTGTTTTTAAAATAATAAT
>CABEEJ010001250.1:48693-99653 GCA_901482245.1 Timema douglasi | reverse complement strand
TGAAGGGTCTAGTGCCAAATATAATTATTAAAAAGGGGCGATGTTTTCGTACTTTATTCATTGGGGAGATTTATAAAGGAATAATGACGGCAACTGCCACGAAATAAGCAGAAAAATAAATCAACTATAAATAATACGTCGTTGTTTTCATCCTTATTTTTTAATAGTTCATGCGAACAACTGAAATAAAATTTCATTTTAGTTTATTTGAGGTATTTATCGTGCACTTTTTAAACCAACTGATTATATCAGCACATAACCTATATGATAGCTTATATCTAGAACAGACACAACACTCAGCACCCGACTGTTGATTCATAAATGTGAAAGGGGTAAACCCACATTTCACCAAAGATAACATTTTCAGCCATTCCGGGTATTGAACCCGGTAGCCTACCCTTAGATCAATGAAAGATATGCTCCTACTGAGCAAAGGTGTCAGAGTAAATACCTATATTTAAAAATAAGGTTAATGTATCTATAGATTAAATGTTTAGTCAAGTGGTCGGAGTTCATGGCTACAGACCCAGAAGTCCCGGGTTCGATCCCTTGCGCCTCCGAAGTTATCTGTGAAGCAGTGTGTCTAGAACGAGGTCGAACTCGGCCCCGTGAAGACTAAGGAGGAGCTACTTGAATAAAGAAGTAACGGTTCCAGTCTAGGAAAATGAGATTAATGGCTGAAGGGTTAGTTGTGTCGACCACAAGACACCCTCTATTCGCATATGTTGGCACTATCATCGCTAATAGCTGCGGCTGCTTGGTCTATGTAGCTCGCTTGCGGGCTCACAACATGGAGTTTTTTTTAAGTGTTTTAAGTGTATGTGAATGTGAGGAATGCCAGGTCTCCACCGTTGTTCGGATTCCACGTTAAACTGTAGGTCCTCCATTTCATCTCACAATCACCCTACCATTACACATTAGCGTAAGTGCGTATAACCCGAAAGGGTAGTAAGACGCAGTGCTAATAATAATAATGTTTTAAGTGTATATTTTATAACTAGATTTTTTTTAAATCTAAGAATATATTTATATAAAACATTTTCTTAAAACCTCTTCCAAATAGTTTTTATTTTTTTCAAAATAGATATATTTCGTTTTACTTTTGTTTTCGAAAAATGATATTGACAATAAGATTTACAATTAATTTTTTTTTGCGGTCAGCACTAATTTTATCTATTTTATTAGTGTTATTTTTTAGGTACCTATTAATAATATTTATCAAAAGTGACCGGTGGGGATCATAAGAGTTGATGTATGAATACGTTGACAGTTGAGCTAGGAACTTGTTGTCAGCTATATCTGTTCGCGCGAAAATTTGGGTATACCTATTCTTTTTTTGGTTGTAGGTTATTTAACATGTTTTTATCTTTTATTATAATTAAATTGCGATCTCGGGGAAGGGGCGGGCGTGTAAGTTCCCCACTTGCACCCTCTGAATGCGCCACTGGTTAAAAGAGATAATAAACTTCAATGTAATCAATAATCATATTCCAATTCAATATGCTTTGTGGCTCTCTTACAAGTGTGTGTGTGCGTATATATATATATACACACACACACGCTATTTAGACAACAACTAGCGTCGATCCACAGAAGCTCGAAAAACGATGGCGTGTTGTATCTAGCCAATGAATGTCTATACGGTATTAGTTTAAAAGTGTCGAACACATTTTTAATTTAATTATTTATCAATCCCTGACGCGTCCTCCCAAATAGAGCTTAAAAACAAATATTGGTTTAAAAGTATCTGTAAATATGAGAAACCAAATACTATAACTTTGTTGATAGAGACGAAAAAAAAAATCGATTCGAAGAAACGACGTTATTGATAATAAAATAATCTTATTACTTCAAAATAGAAAATTACACATTATTATCTGTTTTAGTTATGAAATATTACAATCGATTCACAACAGACGAGGTGGCCGAGTGGTTAAGGCGTTGGACTGCTAATCCAATGTGCTCTGCACGCGTGGGTTCGAATCCCATCCTCGTCGAAATATTTTTATAAAATTCAATCTATTGGTCAAAATACTAAATGAATGAAAATTAAACTTACGAGCCACACATTCAATTTGTGCTTTTATTTTACGGACGTAATTCGAAAACCGACTGTAAAATATTCACATATAAATACATTAGCGATTCGATTTTTAAAATTTGCTATATTAATATGTGATTAAGATGCCGTGTAAATAAAGTATAATAAACCCTGTCTTTAATTTACGGTGCATTTAAGGTTAATTTTGCTTTTTTAAAAAAAATCAAAGCTTAGGGCTAATCATATATTTTTGTCAAACTTAAATAGTATATTATTTTTAAAATTAAAGCTCGCTATCTTAGTAGAATCACGGTTAGAAAGTAAGATTGAGGTCAACGATTTAAAAAAAATATATGTAACTATAATATAATTTTAATGTCGTTGATAATGATGTCAAAAGTGACAGCCAGAGATTACACGATTTTACGAATGAATATAGGCCTAATATTAAAGCAATCTTAATAACTGTTGTAAGACAATCGCAACGTTTGGATAGTTTAAGCCGCCGCATTGGAAACTTTAAATAACCAAATGGTCATAGGTTCGAAACGCGAATGTCAACAATATTTGAATTGGAAATAATTAGTTTCGTCCGAACTCATGCGCAGAATAGGATTGGGAATTTGCGGAGAACAATTTGGTTTTGGACAGCCTAGTACGAATTTAATAATTATTTGTTGGGAGGGGGGTGGGGGACTTTAGAGTTAATTTAAGACAATAATAAAAGAGGAAAAGAGAAAGTACTCACTTGTAAGAGTGCTATCACTAGTTTTGTGTTTCCGCTCTGCAAAGAGATTGTGCTAATCGTAGTGGTGGGGGTGTGATCGTGCGTCAGTTCCGCCCCTGAAGGTGTCACTGCTTTCGAAGACGCCGCCCCCGAAGACGAAGAGGCGGCGTTCGTTTCCACTTCCGTATCTGCCATTTTTTTAAAAAATAATTAACAGATCTTAATAAAATATGGACGTTGATTTAAACTTCAAGTAAAAAAAAAAATACACGCATTTGCTAACGTTCTATGTATCGTCACAAACTTTCAGAGTTATTTTTTTTCAAAACACGCAGCACGACGGCTCGACCCACACTGAAACTATTTTAAGTTGTTACATAGTCCCTCGTGGTGCAGCTACAAGCAAGCCGCCCGGTCGTGTTCGGCCAAGTTCGGGCCCTTCCACACGAGGATGTCCGAACTAGTTTACGTAACCCGATATAGCGGGTTTATTATTATTGTCAAAGCAGTGGACTCTATTGTTGATGGTGTTTTTTGTTATTTTAAATTAAATTTGCGTGACGTTTACCGTCACACGAACAACTTTAATGGTTTTATTAATGTTTGTTTTTGTTGGGGCTGTACACACATTACAGTATGTTACTATTATTAAACTTCCTGTGTGCTAGAAAGTATTGTGGGTAGGGAAGGGGGCCTAAGAAAGATCGCCACTATTTAACGATTTTTTTCATGTTTGTTTAGACGTACATATTTATTGTAAAACCAAAAACTATGAGTGAACTATTCTATATTTGCCATATGGCTTGCAGATTAAAATAAAATAGCACTTACCACTTGTCACTGAGAATCGAAGGCTGTACGTTTGCGATAGGAATGCACTAAAAAAAAAGACTTGTGTAATGTTGTAATAGCAAAACACGAACTATGTGTATATATTTTGATCACACTTTTTTTTCTAATACATCAATAAATACTAATTATAATCAAATTATGTGTTTGTTAGGGAAAATAAAAAATACAAATAAAATAAATTAAATAATCTTACCCCAGTAGAGTAACAACAAAATCTGTTTTAAAGCACTACCCGGGTACTTTCTAAATGCAAATTTATACCTTATCTACGTTAGTAACAACAGCTCAACATATTGTCTTGCTGATCATATGGTTTAGCGAATGGAATACATAATAACCTTTTCTAGCTGTCAGTTGTGGAAGTCACTTCTTATGGTGACAGCTAGAATAGTCTACCATGTATACATTCGCCAAACCATAAGATCTGCAAGACAATATGTTGAGTTATTGTTACTTTTGGCAGTCAAAACTTTAACAAGAAACAATTTCTTGATTTTTTCCCTCTCTCTCTTAACCGTTTTATGTGATTGAAATATTAATTTATGAAAATAACTGTTTGGGTGCTTCTTATTTTTGGAACCGCCCTTTTAGGTTTCACTCTATAATGCTTTTAAAAATGAGAACTTCAAAAATGCTGTGTTTCTCTTCATAAATTAGGATGGGGAACCAGCGGAAATAAGGCTGGTTGATGACGTAACACAAACAGTCTTTGGTTATGTTTGTGCTGTTTACAAAATAAAACGTTTTAATTTGTAACTGCTATTTTGTACGGCTCTTTCTCTAAGTAATAAAAATCGTGTGTTTTGGTGGACAGTTATCAGAAGATACAAGTGTGAATATAATATATTTCAATTTATTATTTCATGTTCTATAATATATACTGTTGTCACAACTACGAAATAAAAAGCATAATAGTTTTACTAATATATATCTTGTTCTTTTATGAGTTATGAAATGTCAACTACACAGTACTAATCCTTATTGAAGTATTATTAGAAATGTTTGGTAACACTTTATATTGATAACCAGTGAACCTGTGTGAAACTTTCGCACATTCATCCTCCCCCCCCCCTCTCTGCCAAAAATAAATAAATGATGTTGCCTTTTGTTGGGTTGTTGAAATTAAATACTCAGAGAAGTGTATACACAAAAGAGCAAAGAGAGTTTATTTTCGGTAATGATACAAATTTTTTTGTTAGATCTTTCTTTTAACTTAAATTTTAAACAAACATTGTGTTTTAACATAAACTGAGTATGCTTGTCAGACATCTATAAAAAAAACTCCTATCTGATAATACCTTATTCATTGCTGAAGGCTTTGTATTAGTTGAAAAAAAGGGATGTTGACAACAGAAATAATATATAGGATAAATTATTAATAAGCAAACAAATTGTTGTTTCTTAATAAGTAGATATTAGTGAATTTCAGTCAATGTTTGCAATAAAGAACCTTCTGTTAGCTGTAACTTACCACTTCTCATAACAAAGAAGGGGTGTATATTAATTAATTGGTGACCTGGTGGTCTAGGGGTAAGGTGTCAGACTTCTATGCTGGCATCTGGGGTTCAATCCTCGGTCCCGGCATAGATTTATCTGATTACCAAACCCTTCCTTCACCTCTGACAAGACCTCTTGTGAATGTGAGGAATGCCGGGTCTCCACCGTGGTTCGGATTCCACGTTAAACTATAGGGCCTCCATTTCACCTCACAATCACCCTACCATTTCACATTAGCGTAAGTGCATATAACCCGAACGGGTAGTAAGACGCTGTGCTAATAACAATAATATTAATTAATTTATTTCAAACTAGTTTAACCCCAATAACAGCAGGTTCTGGGATCAGCTAGATTCAACCCAGGCTATTTGATAGCTTTAGTAGGTATCTTTAGCCTAATTAGTCAGCAATAAGTGGGGAAAGGAGGGGAGTTAAAAAGGAGGAGGGGGGAGGTAGGGATATCCAGTCATGTAACATGCAGTTCAATTCATTGAGGAATTCCTCTATCTATATCAACTTTTTTTTTAGAATACATTCTTATCATAACATACCATTAAGATTAGGAATGAAGGTCCGTAAGAAATACATTTAGTCAATTTTAAAATATATTAAAAGTTTATCAATAAGAAAAAAATGTGATTGTACGCCTATCAGTTTGTAATTACAGTATCAATATGAGTTGAGCATAACAAAATGCTCTTGAAATTTAAAGACTAGCGGTTAGCTAGCTATACAGTCGGTTTTTGGCTACTTACATGATGGCAGCTGATTGTTTCAGAAGGGTGTGTTGATGAACATCTGCAGCTGTCCGAGACAGATTATTTTTTACAAAACGCAGACACTTTTAATTTGCCAGTTTTTTTTGTCATCCAAGCTAATTAAAACTGCCTCAAGTTAAACTGAAACCAGTTTGCAAGATATAATAGTTTTAAAAAAAAATTGTTGTTTATATTTGAAGGCATTGTTTACCAGAGTTGTGGCGTAGATATAGCTTATTTAATTATCTGTTACAGTGGTTGAATGGTAAGGCAGGTTTATTTACAAAATAATTTTACTATGGTTTCTGGAGCTAGAATCGATTGCCTCGTCCTAGTCTTGATCGGTTTTATATTGTGTGTAGAAAATATACATCAAGGTGATACTGGAAGGGCACCGGGTTAAAGTCCACATTTTAAAGCTATTTTATAGTAAACATTTTTTTTTTCACAAAATAAAAAAAAATATTGTTTGGTTGATGCGTTTATTTTAATTTTCCACACGTGGTAGTATCGACAGTTCTTTAATATCTGTCATGAGTATTGTGGTATATGAACATAACTTTGGTCATATCTTTCAACGCTCAATACAAATATCCAAGGACTGTTGAGAAAACAATTAGTAGACAATTAAAATAAATATTCTGCTGAAGAAGTATTTTATATATTTTGGCCAAATAAGTTTATTTTATTTTATTTTGCTATAAAATTGCAAAAATATATACTTTAACTCACATCCCTTTCTATCCCACCTTAAATACCCAACATAAAAATGATAATTTGATAATCATGTGCATGTGGCGACATTTTGTAATTGCACACAGATTACAACAGTAATAATTATGAGTAGATTTTATTTTTCAATGTGCATTGTAAATTATAAATTCTATATTTGCAAACACTCATTATTAAAGAATGCCCACGGAAACATGCAGTTGATAAAAAAAACACATAGCTATCATAATAAAAGGTGCTGGCAAAAGCCAAATAAGTAACACTTGTTAGAAACAAGTTAATCAGGGTGTAGGTGAATGCTGTGCCATCCTGTATAAGGATTTAAAAAAAAATAGATGACTACGATACCTACTTAAATTTTATAACATGCTAAAATTCTTTCATGCAAAAAAATAAAAAATAAATAATAAACACCAAAGAGAAAGTGCTTTGCAGGTCTAAACAAATATTTGCATCTCATTTTAAACACATTGTGACTTATTTGGTTACTATTCCATTCCTTTCATATCTAATAGCTTTAGCTTAACACAATACTTAGCACAAAATAAAAAAGGTTTAGTTCAGGATTCTAATTACAACAAAATGAAACAATATTAAAAAAAAATATTTAGTTCTCAAATCTGGCATTTTAATGTTCAAAAGTAAAAACAAACACTATAAATAACTACACAAAGTTTTTAAAATACACATTAAAAAAGTAACAAAATTTAATAAATATATACCAACTCACTCCTTGTAATATATTAGTCTTGATAATTTATTTGAATAAATAAATAGCAGATTAATATAAAATGGTCATGGATTATTAATAGTGAGTGACACAATTTAACAATGTTCAGTTATTGTGAGTTATTAATTAGTTCAAACATTAATGTTCCCATCTGTGTCCATTTTAGGGTTCAAATTAGTTATATTATGCAGACAATTTATAACACAAAATGTAAATAAAGTTTTCTTAATAACTACAGTATACATAGAACTTAACATTTGTTAGTTTTTATATGTTACAACATATTTGACAGCAATATACTCTATGTAATGTATATGTTAGCAGAGGACTAAATTATATTACACTTAACAAATATAAAACAAGTTAGTAGGTAAATTTACAGTTAGTTAGTATTAAAAGGAATGGAAAGTTTACAAATATTTTGAATGTGCTAATATATTATACTATAAAAGGATAAATAAGTAACATTTTAGATTGCAGATTTTAGTTTGTGAACCAGTTAAAATACATAACTTAAATAATTGATAATTTTTTTACACTAACTTAATTATAACTGAAATAACAAGCTAACTAATTCATCTTATCAGATTTAATACACTGCATATTTATCTTTTAGCACTAGCTATAACTACAATATTAAGTAGAAGAAAGTAAAGAATTTACAAATAATAGTTATGATTATTTACTCAAATGCCCAGATTTCTAATTATATAATCTGTAAATAGCATACTTTCCTTTAATTATTATAAAGGAAAATATTAATTTCATCACATATTGAACTAAATAAATTATTAATATTGTCCATGAAGCTAAAACAAACTAAAATAAATAGATTTGAGTATAAAATACATTCAGTTTTATAAATATAATGAAAGCCCTTTAGTATTCCATAAATCATAATTTTTAAATATTATTAGATCACGAATTTGCTAAATAATGTTTTTTATATTATGTTTGGATAAATAACAGCTAAAATGTATACTAGTAGCTATGCAAAGTATATCTGACAAACTAAGTTATTTAAAATTTAGTATCAAATAATAGAAAAATAAATACAAAATGGAGGCATGCAGATATGTGTAGCTTCACCCACATATATAATAAATCCAAACACACAGACACAGGTAAGTACAGTTTAGTCATCACAAGTATAGTCCGATTCAGAGGTGAAGAAGCTTTTACGACAGTTACAAAAGTTAATAAAACAATTTTCTTATATTCATACTTCAAGTCATGTGATCTTCAGCTGTCACTCTTGATAGATGTTATCAATACCAATAAATTAACAGTTACAATAGAGTGAAATGTTATAAGCAAGGCCCGGATTTTGATGACCTATAAAAGGACCCAAAAATTCTAAAATATAACTTAAAATTTTCAAAAAATTACCTAAAAATATGGACCAAAACTCATAATGAATGTAGAGTACTGAACCAAACACACATTTTACAAATTAATGTAAGAAAAAATGAAAAGCCTTTAACATCTAAAATCTTGTATTTTGATAAAAATAATATTAATTTACAAACATCTGTATGCCAAGTAATAGCTACCCCTTCCCAACGCACCCCTCTCCATCCTAGTTGCAGTCTCCCCAGGAAAGTGCTTTTAACAATCAGACAAGCAAAGAGGATACAAAGTTAATGCTGACAAATGTATCCTGAAAAATAATATTTTTGAGTATTTATCCATTTATAGGATATCAAGAGTATTCAAAAATATACTTATTCAACACAAACGCCCAGAACCTGTTCAAAAATGCCTATATATGACTCAAAAATCCAAAGCGAATCAAGAAAATCTAATCTAAAAATCCAAAATGACAATAAAAAAGTGACCAAAAATGTTTCCACAACCAGGGGGTCATGAACATAATTTATGTAACCATCAGCAATGTTTGTGATGTAAAAAAAAGACATGTAATCAAAATCCGGGCTCTAATCTTATCATTGTTGGCTGCAATCCTTCCAATGAAAACAGACTGTAGTAAATACATCAATCCCCAGTGTCAAAGTATTCCCTTGACGGCATGTCTCGCTATGTGTTGATGGTAGTAGTACCTGGGTTCTCCGCCAGGGGAGTGCTGATCATATTCCACACCTCTTACCTCTTTCATCTGGCTCAAGACAGGGTCGGCCAGGACCTCCTCCTCCTGCGTTGGTTCGAGGACCTCGGGGTCGGAACTGGACTCTGCCTTGTCACTAGATGAAACGGGGCCTTCAGCGTCCCTGGGTGGGTCCTTGGATACCTCGGTACTGGCACGTGTGCGGACGTCTCCCACAGGGCCGACGTCGAGAGTTTCCTCAACGGTCCTCGTGAGGTCCTCCGGATTTCCGGTCCTCACGGTTTCTGACGTGATGACGTAGGAGGTCACTCCTAGAGTGTCGCTGTGAGAGAGCCGCACTTTGGTGGTCTCTGTCACCTCGTGGATGAGGACACCAGTGCGTATCTGTTTGCAGAGTAAAATACCTTTTTAATCTAATTATAATTTAAATTTAATAAATTGTTCGAACCGGTGCATTGGTCAAATGGTCTTAAGGCACCACTCTCGCTATGGACTGGGACTGCCGATGAAGGAGAGATCGGGGTTCAAAACCTGGTTGAGTGTACTAAGGGTAGTTTTTATTAAATGTTTCCCTAATCTCCCTCCACGCAAATGCGGATATGATTATTCTAAATTAAACCTTACTCATCTCAAACACATTAGCGTAATTAGTACATTACGAAGGGTGGAGGGTAAAAACGTGGAGAGGGATAGTGCTGCCCTCTTTGACAATTATAAGACCTTTATAATGCACTTTAGATTATGATTAAAAGAGGTCTCTGTCTTATTTAAATTAATTATTATTAGCACCGCGTCTTACTACCCGTTCGGGTTATACGCACTTACGCTAGTGTGTAATGGTAGGGTGATTGTGAGATGAAATGGAGGACCTACAGTTTAACGTGGAATCCGAACCACGGTGGAGGCCTGGCATTCCCCACATTCACAAGATGTCTTGTCAGAGGTGAAGGAAGGGTTTGGTAATCAGATAAATCTTTGTCGGGACCTGGGATTGAACCCTGGCCGCCAGCACAGAAGTCTGACACCTTACCCCTAGACCACCAGGTCACCTTTTAAATTAATTAAAATAAAGTATTTGTATTTATGAGTTTTGAAATATAAAAGTTGTTGTCCTTGAAAAATGTATGTAGTGTGACCGTCCCCCTATTCCCTTGTACCCTTAATATGTGAATAACGTGGTACTAAAATTATTGGTTATAATAGTCATAATGGTTTTTGTTAGTAACATTTAGATCAGTGGTATTTGACCCATTTTATGTTTACACCCCCTCTTATTCATAAACACTTATATACCTAGTGGATTGAGGTGCTGTTTTAACTCGACCATGGGGCATTTATTCTGTCCGTCCCATGAGGTCTGTCAAAATGAGTGGACAAATTTTAACTAAATCTGGTAGGCACATTATTCTAACCTAGGACGAACAATGTATGCTTATGGTTTTATGACCTGGTTTTCCATTTAAAGATGGCGGCCACTCAAACAGGGTTTCGCTTAATGATTTCCATTTTGGAATTTTAAGCAATCAATCATGCACCTCAGGCGTTTTTTAATTTTGATTTTGACATTAATTGTGAGACTGATGTTCTAAATTATGTGTACAATGGTTATTTCCTATGAACATAAAGTAAAATTGAATATAGCATTCTTTATTTAAATATGATATTAACATAAAAATATCAACTTTAAATTAAAATAGAAACAAAAGAAGGTTAGTTAACATAAATAGATTTTACTAACACAAACTTCTATGCTAATTTTAAATTTGTTTAACTTGTAATAACAATAAAAGATACCGTTATTAAATAATTTTCACGTGCGTCTAATAAATAACCCGCGTTCTCCTGCAGTTAAGTACTTAGGGTTGGAAACCAAAGGGTTAGTTGTTTTGCATGCATTCAAATAGTCCCGCGCTTTTAGTGTTCGTTGTCCAACGCTCTCTTTTAGCGATTAGTTGAACTTACACGGAATGCGATCTATCAGTGGGAATAAAGACTTCTTATTAACGGCACACAGAAATTTATTATTTATTTATTATTAAATTGATTTAAAAAAAGAGGTTTTTAATCCAAACATAAAATACAAGACAACCGAGACAGAAAAAATAACAGATATAGCTATAAAAAACGAGTAAGCAAAAATATATTTATTATATTTAGCGCCGCGTCTTACTAACCGTTCGGGTTATACGCTTTAAGTACTAATTACGCTAATGGATTAGGAATTAGGAAGGTTGAATAAAAGGAAGTGAACCCGCATTTGCGTGGAGGTAGAATGGAAAACAACTTAGGAAAAACCACCCACAGTTCACCCGACCGAGATTCGAACCTCAATCTCCCCGTCCTCATCAGTCGAGCTCAACACGACAAGCGCGTTAGCCAACTAAGCCACCGAGGCGGGTAATATATTTGTTAAAATTTTATTTAGCAGCGTGTCTTACTACCCGTTCAGGCTATACGCTTAAGTAATAACTACGCTAATGGATTATGAATTGGGAAGGTTGAATTTAGAGGAAGTGAATCCGCATTTGTGTAGAGGTAGAATAGAAAAATACTTAGAAAAAACCACCCCAGTTCACCCGATCGAGATTCGTACCTCAATCTCCCGTCCTCGGCAGTTAAACTCAACAAGAATCTAGCGCGTTAGCCAACTACGCCACCGAAGCGGGATAGTAATAATACTTAGCTGGAAAAATGATTAGCATAATTTTTATCTTTCTTTTAAATAATTATAATAATATGGGATTGTAAACAAACTAGTAGCAATTCTATTAACAATAGACCTCACACTCACCATAAAAAATGCTAGCTACATCTTGTTAAAAATTATGTCATGTTCATATCATCAGTCTTTCGATTTCAAAATGAAATATCTCCCATCATTTCTCCTTGAATTTGAAATTGATGGTCTTTTTGTTTATCATGTTAAACAGAAAACCAATTAATAATATTATTTAATAGTATATTATATTTATAAAAAATAACCACTGTTCACGCTGTTTAATACTCAAGTCTCGCAAAATGTCATAATTTAAAAATAAAACGCTATAGGTAAATGAGTGATTGCTTAGAATTTGAAATTCAATTCACATGGAATGAGCTATTAAACAAATCAAAAACATTTGAGTAGCCACCATATTAAAACAGATAAAGAGAATTAATCACCGGATTTGATATTTATTGAGTAACAAACATACAGATGAAATGCCAAATGTTTCAGTTATAACAGAACCTCGCTTCATGCTTGCTTGGTCAGTTGTTTGATGTTCAATAGCTAGATGCCTACGATAAACTAAAAAAAAGGCATTATATATGTAGATTAATATTGGTTTTTGTTTATTAGTTTATATTACAAATACGCACAAATTTAAACGGGGAAAGTATCTCTTTGATTTAAGTAAGTCGTATAGCTAATTATGTTTCTTAGCTAATTATTTACTTTTAAAGCAATGATTTGGGTATATTTAACACTCTATATTTATGAATCAAATAACCAAAGCTTATGCTTTTTAGTGAGGATTACTCCATCTTGATATGTTCTGAAAATTGAAAAATGACACCTGGACACGGGAATCAAACCCGGACCTTTGGCTTAGTACGCCAATGCTCTAACCACTGAGCTATCCAGGAATCGTCCCGTGTCCAGGATCATTCTTCAATCATATTTTATAGCAGAGTCTATATTTATATTTTAAATATAATAAAATTTTATTTCTAGGGTGATCAAACTCAAGTTATTTCAACACACTTATCATTTAAACTATTAAGTTTGACATTCTGTACATGATAAATTTAATTTATGGGGTAAATAGAAGGTAGGTTAAGAAAAAATGCACCTGTAATAGTGTGGAGAGATGGTGTAAAACCCAAGTTCATATAGCCAAGATTTGAATCCTTACCTTCCTATCATCAGCAATCCAGATTATTGCGAGCCTAACGGCTTATACCGCAACATACACATAAACAATGGCTATTATAATTTTCATATAATATCTTACACAAATATAAAATAATATTATGTTTTGGGGGCATGAACTCGGTACCTCTGTGGTGGTTTTGACGAGCGCCCCCTGTCCGGAGTCCCCGGGGGGGTCAACCTCCCACCAGGGCGAAGCCCCTCCGCCCTCAGATGCCGTGTGGTATGAGGAGGAGCGGGACGGGGGGGTGCACGTGCACTCGGAGGCAGTCACGAACTCATCATCTGACGTCCGCCCCCCGTCTTCCCCACCCCCGACACTGCCATTGCTCGTACTGGCGGTGGAGGACGACGCTGCACCCGCCTGTTGCTTGGCGCCGGAACCACTGCCTTTCTTGAGGCTGGAGTACCAGTCCTGCAAGGGGAGGCATCGGTTGCATCATTAGGTTAGTTATTATTTTTATTATTATTATAAAACATGCAACACTATGAAATAACTGGTCATAGAAGCACACGACTTACAAGCTAACTTATTTAATAGAACAAATCAGTGGCATACTCTCTGGGTATGATAGTCCTGCGCCGCATACCCATAATAATATGGACTAGTTTTTTTGTTTAATTCAATGCTGTCTGTGTGAACTGTGTAAACACTGATGTTTAAATTGTTAATAAATATACATGTAATGAATTATTAATTTTAAAACTAATATTGTTTCATATTCCAAGAATACTGTGTTTTAAGTAATTCTTCTTCCAAAAGGTTCTACCCAGGGTTTGCTACTTGAAACACAAGGCAAGCTAGGGAGGTTCTAATGACCTTGCCCAATGTCTAGGGGGTTGCAACACATTACTTTATACTCGCCCATAAGTAATTGGCCAATGAGCTCACTTTTTACACCACAGGTCATGCTGTACATGTGAAGCAAGCTAACCATTGTGCCAACTATTGAGAAAAGATTCAATATCACAATGTTTATTTATTAAGCTAATTTAGTATAGTTTAAGTAAAAGTACTTAAAATATATATAAAATTAATGGTAAAATAATAGTTAGTATACGTAACAAGATTTAAAATATACACTAATTAAATACATTGATTTATGTTCAGGTATTATCATGTATTTGGCAAACACATTTAACCACTCTTTCAAATTTAGGCATTTCAGCACTGCTAAAGGGTGTAAAAGGGGGGGGGGGAGGGTAGGGCAGGTGACTAGGCTACTTTAACCGTAGTTGATGGTAATTCTTGTTTTTCTTTAGTAAAAAGGATCGTGGAGTTTTAATAGTGTTCTTTTAGTTTTTGGTTTTACATTAATGACTTATTAATCATTGTGATTTTATACAATTATATATCAAAGAATCCCAAAAGTCAGGAGTGTGATTTCACCCTTTCAAGATGATTTAAAAGGAAAATGTAAAATAAAATATATTTTCTTATAATTTACTTAATTAGTGGCGCACTCAGCCATTTACTTTGGAGGGAGCCATTCAATCAAGGCTGTAGCAAGAATTACATTTTGATGGAGAGAGCGGGTTTGGGGTTTTACAGCTTCCTAAGCCCTGAAGCTCGAGAATATTTATCAATATTAAATACTTTTATATAGGTGACCTGGCGGTCTAGGGGTAAGGTGTCGGACTTCTATGCTGGCGGCCGGGGTTCAATCCTCGGTTGCGGCACAGATTTATCTGATTACCAAACCCTTCCTTCACCTCTGACAAGACAGCTTGTGAATGTGGGGAATGCCAGGCCTCCACCGTGGTTCGGATTCCACGTTAAACTGTAGGTCCTCCATTTAATCTCACAATCACCCTACCATTACACATTAGCGTAAGTGCGTATAGCCCGAACGGGTAGTAAGACGTGGATCTAATAATAATAATAATAAATACTTTTATAAATAATTTTGAGTAGTTTTATAGTAATTAAGAGATTTAAATAATATAAATGGTATCGAAGCTATTATTTATATGTTTTTTCAATTGTTAATTTTGTGAGTAGCGGTAAACATTTTCAATATTAGGCTCAAGTCTGAAGCCTGGCCTTAAAATGTAGCATATACATTTGACACATCTTCAATGCTAAATATTTTAGTTATACTTAATATTATTTAAATTTCTATCAACAATATTTGTGATGTTAGGGAAAGAGGGGGAATGGGGTCAAATACCCGGTTTGCCCCTCTCCCCCTTGGGTGCACCACTGCTTACAGCAAAAGATATGTGTAAATATCCAAGCAGTAAACCAATGACTTAGCGATAGAGTATTAATGTCCGAAACAATCTTTCCTATGTTAGTCAGAGCTTACACATCTAAATAGCTTCTAGAGCATAAATTCTCAAGTTGGGAGACTCGTTTGTTTCCAAGCAGCATTGTGTGAGATAAGTTAGGCTTTAAGAAATAGTTTTAATTGCAACGTGAGTTGGACAATCCACCTGATTCCCTCTCACCAAGATCTGATGGACGCTTGATCGACGTATCACTTCATTTTACTTTTATTATGATTGTTTGCTTTGAGTATTGCTAACTGTGTGTTTTTAATTACCAGTACACTAGGCTAATTGAATAAGATTTGTCTCTCTTATGCATTCAGGAATGTGCCCATAACACTCTAAGCCCCGATATTAATATTTACTTAAATTTATAACCATGTATATATCATTAAAATTAGAGGAATGCCTTTGTTATCTAGTGGTCATAGGCTCTGGCTATGGACCCAGAGGTCCTGGGTTTGATTTCCGGCGCATCCAGATTATCTGGGAAGCAGTGGGTCTGATATATAAGGAGCTACTCGAATAAAGTAGTAGTGGCTCCGGTATATAAAGCCGAGCTTAATGTTGGAGTCATCGTTGTGCTGACCACATGACACCCTCTATCCGCAAGAGTTGGCACTAATTCGTCAAACAGTTTGGTAGTCACTCAGTAGGTATAGACTGAATGCGGGCTGACACCATGGAGTTACTTTTATTACATTTTGAGTGGATGGTAATCATCGTTATGGATAAATAAAAGAAGAGAGAATATGGGAGGGGGGTAGGGGGAGGGTCAGAATTTCCTAAGATAGCATACAGTTAAAGGGAAATAATAAATGTTCGAGAACCACTGTTCTATATGGACACATCTTCAAATATATCCCTTGACATTCTTGGACAACGGTGGTTGAGGGTCCTCGGCCCCCAAATCTCCATTACAATTTTTAGAATACAGCATACCTATTAATTTTTCTCAGAATACGCCACTGGAATTAATAATACATCCAGTCTCCCCTAAGTTAATTTATCACTGTGAAAAAGGATACTCTAGTTAAATCAATAATATATATCTTTAAAGTAATTCAGGGAATCGAATCCGGGACCCTTAGCTCAGTAGACACCCACTGGACTAAGCTGCGGTATGTCCGATTGTTTCCTTTTGGTTTTGGTGCCAGTGACTCATGATATTGGTCTATATTATTATTATTATTATTATTATTATTGTTATTACTAGCGCCGCGTCTTACTACCCGTTCGGGTTATACGCACTTACACTAATGTGTAATGGTAGGGTGATTGTGATTTGAAATGGAGGACCTACAATTTAACTTGGAATCCGAACCACGGTGGAGGCCTGGCATCCCCCACCTTCACAACTTGTGATTAATACACGTCTTGTCATGAGGTGAAGGAAGGGTTTGGTAATCAGATAAATCTGTGCCAGGACCGAGGATTGAACCCCGGACCCCCAACACAGAAGTCCGACACTTTACCCCTAGACCACTAGGTCACCTATTGGTCGATAAAAATGGGAAAGAACAGGAAAACGAATTTTTAGAAAACGTTAACAGAATAATCTTCTAAAGATAGGATGAGGAGGCGGTGGCGGTGACCTTGGAGGGAAATATACGCACAACCCCCTTTTACCCACCCCGGGAATCAAACCACCTGTTCCCACTACAACAGATGAAAAGACGTCTGTACCCACCTCCGGCGTCGTGGAGGCCGTGCCGTCGAGTATCCTCTTCATGTCAGGGGCGGCGTCGGAGCGCTGCAGGCCGCACAGCGCCGCGTCCAGCTGTTCGGCGAGTGATGTCACGTCCGCAAGACGCTCGGAGATTGCCTCCACCACCGTGGTGTTGCCATGAGGCTCGTCCCTGGCACCCCCGGCATCTTCAACGACGCCACCACCGCTCGACCTTGACGTGATAACACACACGCAGTTACACTCGTGAATCCTGACCGGGCGCAGGGAGTTTTTTTATTAAATTAGTTTCGACTCTCCCTCCAGGCGAGTGCAGTATAGTTTCCCTAACTAAACCTTCTTCATCTCTAGCATATTCGTGATAACAAAGATATTTAAGAGTTAAAATGTACTTGGTATATTTATTAAATTATATATTTAGTTAATATTTAGAACATTATGAAAATATGTATATAAAGTCCGTTCACCGTAGGAATTGTTTTCTGAAAGGCCTTTTCCCCTACCAGAAATCTATTATATAGTAGGATATTGGTAGGATAAAAGACCTTTCACAGAGTAATTTCTACCGTGAATGGAGTATACGTAGTTACTGCTTCTGTGGTCTAGTGATAAGAACTCCTGGCTACAGATTCAAAGATCCCGGGTTCGATTCCCGGACCATCCAGATTTTATGTGAAGCAGTGGGTCTGGAATGGGCTCATCTCAGCCTCGTGAGGATAAATGAGGAGCTACTTGAATAAAGAAATAGCAGATATGGTCTATAAAATTGAGATTCATAGCACCCTCTATCCTCTAAAGTTGGCACTACCATCGGCAACTGACGGTCGGTAAAGCCTGCTTGCAGGCTGACGTAAGGGAGTTTTTATTACACAGTTTAAGAGCCAACCAATCCATGGAAGAAAAGATTTTTCCAAGCTTAAGGAAGGTTTGTATACATTTTGCTTTATGTAACTTTATTAACTAACTTAAGTGTCATCGTTTATTTTTGGTTACGGTTGTAGTTTTATTATTATTCCAATGGTAATAAATATTAGATTAATTCAAAATGTTATTTTATAATTCAAATTTATAAACAAAACACAACCAAATAACTTATTTCTTTAAAAAATATCTAATTTATATAACATATATCTTAATGATTTTGTTGTATACTTTCCCTATCAGTTTGACTGTTTTTACAAACTAAATATATGCATATCTTTTATTATTCTTTTACTACTGTCATAGCCGCTGAGAAATGTGTAGATGTTTGTTTTGATTTACAGAACTCGAGTGGACGCTCAGGCTAAAAAGTGCTGGCTTAAGCTTCGTTTATTATGTAACAAGTTGGAGCCAACACGTTGGGAGACAACACACGAGGAAAAGTAAGCTGCGTTTATTGTCGCCAACTTGTTGGACCAACATCCTGGGTCCTCCGCTAGTTTTTAACCAGTCTACACATTTCTAACCATGGGTAACGACGTATTACTTGCCGTTTCTTCATTTATTGTATTAACAGGAAGTCAAAACGTAAGAAATGGTGTTAGTGGAGGGGAGGGGGGATTTGGCGGAGTTGGATTTTTTTTTGGCTAAACGTCGAATTGAAGGTGCGTACATTGGCATAATGAATAACCTACATTTACAAAATGGATTTGATAACTTTGTACGCGTGTAACGTTCCAAAGAACAGAATACTTTTGATACAAATCGATTAATTTAACTTTATTAGCTTTGACTCATTCCACGATCACAAAACTATGCAAACCCCGATGTTAAAGTTAAACTAATCTGAAAACCAAACACGTGTGTCGCGTAGGTTAGAAACTGACTCTACTCGAAAGCGCATGCGCAGAACCTTCCAACTCGGCCAACATGTTGGGTTGGTCGTTTAGTTTCTCCAACAAATGACACAACCCAACCCAACAAAACTTGTTGGCCCTCACCTGCTCTCCCAACACCAACATGTCGGACAACATCCCCAACAAGTTGGGAATGCGTTTATATTGTAACATAACTTGTTGGGATCGTGTTAGCCAACATGTTGTGTTACAATATAAACGAGTCTTTAGCATATATGATGTGGTGGACTAGAAACGTTAAAGGAGAATACTGACCATTCACAACAATATTTGTTCTAGTAGGCCGGAAAGGGGCCATAGCTGGCTAGCCTTTTGTATTGACACCGGGGCTGTCACATTTTCATCGATATCGCAGGCGGGTGACCTAGTGGTCTAGGGGTAAGGTGTCGGACTTCTTTGCTGGTGGCCGGGGTTCAATCCTCGGTCCCGGCACAGATTTATCTGATTACCAAACCCTTCCTTCACCTCTGACAAGACATCTTGTGAATGTGGGGAATGCCAGGCCTTCACCGTGGTTCGGATCCCACGTTAAACTGTAGGTCCTCCCTTTCATCTCACAATCACCCTACCATTACACATTAGCGTAAGTGCGTACAACCCGAACGGGTAGTAAGACGTGGTGCTAATAATAATAGATATCGCGGGCAGTTATGCTGATTGATGCCGGACGATATCAGACTAAATCTTTGGGTAATCAGTAGTACTTGTTCTTAGAGGGCATCCGTCAAGCCTAGGGTCGTGAGATCAAGTCACGTAGGGATCACGTGCTGTGTCAGTCATTTCCATCGGTCCAAGTTTTCATGAGTTAAGCCAGTTCTTACACGAGCGTCCAGTCTCTATATTTCTTTATCTTTCATTTAACATAACATTTTGTATTAACCTTTAGTCACTTCTATTAAACCAAAAGTCGTAACCTTATGTATTATTCCGAAGTCACACAATTAACTTGCCTGCCACCTAACCCCTCCCGCAAGCTATCCTGACAGATCAAGCACACGTGGGTAGGTTAACGCTACTATAATTTTAGAGTATTTTTTTACTACAGACCCATAACGTGTTTTAATTAGACAAGCTATTCTATAAATCTCTTCTTTCTTAAATATTATACGCTCCTTATTCGACATTATTTAGAATGTTTTATAATTTACCCACTTCGGTGGCTGCATGGTCTAAGGTATTACTTTTGTAATAGACTAGAATGCTGAATACGGGGAGATTGGGGTCCGATCCCGGTCAACTGCAATGAGGGTGGTTTTTCCTAAATGATTTTCCACTCTCCCGC
Source organism: Timema douglasi (assembly GCA_901482245.1). Taxonomy (NCBI): domain Eukaryota; kingdom Metazoa; phylum Arthropoda; class Insecta; order Phasmatodea; family Timematidae; genus Timema; species Timema douglasi. Next base: position 79,260 of record CABEEJ010001250.1, on the reverse strand, counting down.
CATGGAAATGTGTACACGGTTTCTCTAAATTCGACCTCCCTAATCTTTAGTACTTTGGGGTAACTAGTACATGGTAGTGTAACCCAAACGGATAGTAAAACGAGGGGGTAGAAAGTTAAAATATTGTTAAGTGGGGGGCTCGAGCCCTCTATAGCCCCGTGTAGCACCGACACTGACGCTTGCACTTTATAAATACCACTCGCTCCCTGTCAGTTACCAAATAAATAGCTAAGAATAGTAATTTTAATCAAGAAATTACAAACTTACATAAGACGCAAACTGTTTAGTAATCTTAATGAATCAATTATCTTAATTAATAAACTTAATCGTTGTAAGGAAATCTCATTCAATTCAAAGCACAGCTTTATTTTTTTTTAATACAAATTTTCAAAGTTTCACATCCATCACTTCGCGAATACCAGGCTCATGATTAAATTTATCTCAAATTAATTGAGGTTGGTCAATGAACCTACATTTAATTTTTTATTTTTTTGGCAACGCTATTAACTTTGATCGGCCCTCTCTCATTTTGTCCCTACACACTTTCCACACACGTTCTATCTATTTCTTTCTAAGTATTTTATCAACTATCACGTTGGTATGAAGATTAAATACAAACATACGTCGTATGGATTTCAAAAAAACACCTGTGCAAACGTCAACAGATTATTAACAGGAAGGGCCTTAAGGTAGGGATGTAAGGAACGCGAGTTAAGGTCAATGTTCCTGTAGTTTTTGTATCAAAACATTATTTTGGCCAGAATAAATAAAATATGGCTCCAGTAGAAACATAGTGTTAAGTTTTCTTCACGTGGTGGTAACAACAATGTTGAATATCTGTCATGAGCAAAGTGGCATTAGATGACAAACTTTTTAAATGAATTGAAAAAGTTGTCATTAAATTCCAGGACATCCTGAACAGATATTCAACAACTTTTGATATCATCATCGGAATAAAACTAAACTTAATGTTTGTACTGAAGCAATATTTTATTTTGGCTGAAAAATGTTTTGATACAAAAATGCTAAAAAACACATTTTTTCACGTCCCCTAAATCCCCAACTTAAATTAAATTATTTTAACCCCTACAAGTGATAGAACCAGGCTACCATAGAATTGCAATCAACGTCTTCAGTACACACACCCATGGCTATAAGTGGTAAGGTTGGCTGACCTTGAAACTAGGACACCCAAGTTTGATTCTAGATGTAAACATATTACCTATTCGCATATGAATTCGTCCTATCACTCGATCAGTGAGTGTATAATATTATATATTATAGTTAAAGTGTGTTTAGAAAGTTTACGTTAAATACCTTCCAATTAAAATACTTTTTTGACCATTGCGTCTTACTATACTCCATTCACGGTAGGAATTACTCTCTGAAAGGTCTTTTTTCTTACCAATATCCTACTATATAATAGATTTCTGGTAGGGAAAAAGGCCTTTCAGAAAACAATTCCTACCGTGAACAGACTTTACCTGTTCAGATTATACGCATGTATACTAATTATACAAATGAGTTAATGATAAGCAAGGTTTAATTTAGAAGGCGTGTACCCACATTTGCGTGCAGGGGGTAGTGGAAAATCATTTTTGTAAAGAACCTTGGTGAACCAGACAGAGATCCGAACCCCGATCTTCCTATCATCAGTGGTCTAATCTAACAAGAAAGTGACGTCTTAGAACATGCGGTCACCGAAGCATGTTAATTAAAAAAATCTTGCACAGAAGGGCACAAGGGAAAAAGGAGGAAGGTCACATCACACACATTTTCCAGAAGAACAAATTTTATATCTCAAAACCCATAAGGACCCCATTAATTGCTTTTTTAAATTAATTTAAATATGATAGAAACCTCTCATAATCAAAAGTGCATTAGAAAGGTTTCATGATTGTCTAACAGATGGTAGCACTAACTAAGTTTGAGTAAAAAGTGGAAGTTGCCTCTTTTTTTCCCCCGTACCCTTCCGATATGAGTTAAATCAACCTATAACCGCACGGGCCACGTGGACCGAGGCGTCAAATCTCGTCGGAGGTCGGGGTTTGATCCCCGGTCTTGTGAACAGAGAGGTGATTATTCACTATAGGTCTCCCACACAAATGCAGGTACACTCTCTACAAATTATACTTTACTCATCTCTACCATTTTAGGCTTATTAAATGCATACATGCCGGACGGGTAGTAATGATGTGGCGTGGGGAAAAAAACAAGTTAACCCTATGATTGAAAAAAAAGAGAAGTACATTGATTTATATTTAAATAAACACTTTTTTTTTATCACACCTTAGTTCAGGTTTGAGCACATACCTATTTAATCACACTAATGGAATATTGATGATGAAAAAGGTAGAATGTTAAAGGGAATATTCTCTCATTTGCGTGAAGGAAAGCAAAAAGAGAAAGCCACCCCCAGTACACCAGACTTGGATTTGAATGCCAATCGCCACCCTCATCAGCAGCCTAGCCCTAAATGAGAATATCCGATTTCAGTGGCCGAAAAGTCTAAGGCGTCACTCTCTCAAAAGACTTGACTGCCGATGACGGAGGGGGGGGGGACTAGGCTTCGAATTCAGATCGGGTATATTGGTGGTTTTTTTTACCAAATAACTTTACACGTTCCCTCCAAGCTAGAACGAGTACACTTCCTCTAATTTCAGCCTTCCTCAGCATCAAAATATTAGTGTAATTAATACATAGACATATATCCTGAACGAGTAGTAGGATGCGGTACTAAAAACAAAACACGAGAGTGACGCGTTAAACCACCGATGAGGATAGACCTATTGTCAAAAACCAGGCCTATAACGTTGTTTATTCTCACCCAACTGATTCTTATCCGGAATGACGTCACACACTACTCACATATTTTTTTTCGTTCTCTTGATGATCGCTGACGTCCAAGAGGTATCACACGTCTCCTAAATATCGCGCGACGCCGGGCAACCGTGCCGGGCTACGAACTAGGCACGCTTGGCTATCCGAGGGCCCGACAAGCCGCAGGATGGACCAAACACACCCCACCTTCCCCTACAATCTCCCCTTCTCCCACCTCGCCCTAAACTGCCGGGTTAAATCGGGAGGAGCCTCCATTCTGGTCCTCGTGGTCTCTTTCACCTTGCCACTAGAGCGGTCACTTCATAAACGTATAATAGAGGTGTCTTTAAATAAGCAATCGTGTTTACAATACACTAGTGCTCGGTTTATGTGCCCGTCATTAACATTCAGTAAGATTAGCCCATTTCAGTGGCCACATGGCTTAAGGTGTCATTATCACAATATTATTATTAGCACCGCGTCTTACTACCCGTTCGGGTTATACGCACTTACGCTAATGTGTAATGGTAGGGTGATTGTGAGATGAAATGGAGGACCTACAGTTTAACGTGGAATCCGAACCACGGTGGAGGCCTGGCATTCCCCACATTCACAAGATGTCTTGTCAGAGGTGAAGGAAGGGTTTGGTAATCAGATAAATCTGTGCCGGGACCGAGGATTGAACCCCGGCCGCCAGCACAGAAGTCTGACACCTTACCCCTAGACGGCCAGGTCACCTATATATATATGTATCATGAGCGATATCCGAACCATGATTCTCCAGCGATTTACGCGCTGACCTCTCTACCCCCTTAGCTCTCCAGGGTCGTGTTCTAGTTACCACGTCAAAAATCTCCCTAAGACCCCTAAGTGGTACTTCCGTCCTCAAGAGCACATATACATGTAAATATGATTTGTAATTTTTAATAATCGTAAATAAATGCTAATTAACCAAATATACAAAACAGAAAAAAACAGAGTGTGTAAAATAAAAACGCATTTATCTTTTATTTGAAGGATTCTGGCCTACATCATTCGTAGCACAGTTTGTGGAAATATTAGCCAGTACTAATGTACCATTGCCCAGGAGACGTCCAAGTGTACTGATCGTACATCCTTTCCTTGGAGATTTATTTCCACGTCCCGATGAGATGATAAGATGATGATAGTGAATATGATGGAGTGGAAACAATGAAGATCTTAACATAACTTAACCAAACCCTGGTGACGGTTAAGGTAATTCTCCTTTCGGAAAAAAATGCCCAAGATACCAGCCGGATATCTAGCTCGGGACCTCTAGGTTCGTAGCCAGGTGCACTGACCACTACACCACGGGGCCGGTTTACCAGATGGTAAAGAATGTGTTTACTCCACGACAAGAAGTCGCTAAGTCCTAACGTAATTTTTTTTTAAACATGCTTAGATAATAATTCACAATGGCTAATAAGATTTGTAGTAAAGGGTAGGTATGGGGAAGGGGGCCTGTATTGGTTTGGAGAGAGCATGAAAAAATCACAGTGATAAAATACTTGTTGAGAACTCATCCACACCCAATACACTTAGCCGAGATTAGAACCTTGGCCTCCTATGTCACCGATAGTCCAATCTAACGCAAACCTGATGCTTTAAACTGCGTGAGCGCTATAACGGGTGTTACAAAATTAAAAGGGAAGGTGTAAGCAGCTAGAAATTTTGTTTCAAATAAGTGTAAAATTATCATAAAATTTATTTCATCAGTATTTTGGTGAAACATTTTTTTCAGTGCAAGTGACCATATCTTCGTCAACGGCGGCCCAGTATCTTGCAAGAGTGATGGCCTAGACCATTTGACCACCGAGGTGGGTCATTGGTGAAACCATTTGACCGTCAAGGCCACCAGATATCGTGATACTTGGAGTTTACCTCATGCTACGTCTATGGCTAATCTAACTTCTGAGAAATGCAAGCGACGGAGGAAAAAGAAACAGTACAAAGAGGACTGAAAGACGAACATATAAGTGAAGCGAGGAAGTAAGAGAGAATCAAGGAACTCGATAATGAAAGAAAGAGAAGAGTATAGCTAAATAGAGAGAGAGAGTGTAAGATATTTTGTATAGGAAAAAAGGAAAAGATTATTTTTCTCGTTACATAAAAAAAAGGCACCATACTGAAGCCCCCTGCCAAGTTTTGATCCTCCGAGTTTTCTGACCCCCCCCCCACCCCTAAACCTCTTCGTCCCATAAGTCCTTCCAAGAGACCCCCTCTCCCATAATGATTAAACTATTTCGTGTGGAACTTTTGACACATTCTCTGTGACTTAGACAAAATAATGGATTCTTTTTTTAAAATTAGCTTGGCACGTTTCATCGTTTAGTTAAAAAACGGATTTTAATAACGAATTTTTAAAAAATCTGTGGCTTACAGTTGCGTTTAATACGAGTGTGTCTTGTAAAGTGATTAATATCACACTTATTAGTGATGTCCGAAAACACCCATCCACCTTGGCAAACATTGCCTTGTCTGCTCCTATCCACTGTCAAGGCTGTTATTTATTTAGCACCGCATATCTACCTCTTCAGGTTTTACGCAAATGTGTTGCAGACGAGAAAGGTTGAATTAAGATACAATGTACCTGCATATGTGGTGAGTAAAAGGGGAAAACCTATTAGGAAAAATAAAGCATGCTTAAGTAGCTGCATGGTCTAGAGCAGGCATGTATGTTTAAACTTTTCCCGGCTGAGGGCCACATAAGTTCTAGGAGAACTGGCCAGTTGGCCATATCTGAAATTTATAGGACTTGATGCCAAAACATAACAAAGACAAGAACCTCATTCGCTGTTTACTTCTGCAATTTTCAAGTATTTTAATTAGTACTGGTGGGCCGCACACAAACTCAAGGGCCATGGGCTGGACAATCTTGGTCAAATGCGTCACTCTCGCAGTAAACTGGTTTTCCGATGACGAGGAGATCGGAGCTCAAATCTCGATTGGATGTATTAAGTAAAGGCTCTTCTTAAATGGTTTCTCACTCTCTCTCCCCTTGCTGATACGGGAACACTTTTTCTAAATTTCTCCTTCCTAATCCCTAACACATTAGTGTAATAAGTACATAGGTGTATAGTCCGAACGGGAAATAAAACGCAGTTCTAAAAAAAAAAAGTATTAAAAACCATCCTTAGCACATCCAACTGGTATTCGAACCTGATCTCCCTGTCATCGGTCCGTCCAGTCTATTGTGAGCGTGGCATATAGTATCAAACTTAAGTTCCCCTTTATAAAGGGACTACACTATCCGCTGAGCAATTATGTATAGTATATTGCATAGTATACTGCTAGTCAGGCGCAATGATAAATAAGCCTGTGCGCATCGTAGGAGAATGAATTTGTTGTTGAGTCACAATTACTGAGCTCGTGGTTTAGATTGTCTGTCCAAAAAACAACAACATATCCTTGCGGTTTAGTTAGTTTCGCATGATGAAAGAGATGGAGCACTAGTACATTTTTCCCGCCTCCAGTAGTAGCGATTATACTCTTATATATATCAGACCAAAGAAGAGAGAAATAATAGGCATTTCTATTTATCCTTTTTACCCCCACTGTTATACCAAAACGCAGTAGAGTTTTGTGTATAACATCACCCGTAGTATCAAGTTGGTGATTCATTTTAGAACACACTAAGCAAGCAGGACCCGAACCAGTGATCTACCAGATGTAAAATAATATTAGCCATATCTTACAACTCATGTTTCGCTCTTTATAGCGTTACAAACTGAGTTAAAAGATGGGACATTGTCTACTCTAGCGCAGGCATCTACTTTTAGTTTGTAAGCTTTGTTTAGGAAGTGAATGTTAAACTCTCTACGAATATGTTTAAATATATATATAGCTACATTATTTGGATTGGAACTTCAACTATCTTCAAATTTCCTGTTTAAATGATATTATGTCATTGTCCATGATATATATTCAGAGCTGTTGATTCAACCATGCGTAGAAAATTAAACGGAACGTATCTACTGAAGCAATATTCTATTTATTTCGGTCAACAAAAGTTTGTTGCCATAAAAGCCGTGAAAATATTGACCTTAGCTCGCATCTACTTTCATTCCACTTTAAAAAAGATACACCCTGTATATACCTCGGCCTATCTTACTTAAAGCAAGAAAACACTTCGCCAACACACACATTCCTTGAAAGTTACCATTTCTACTTTCATATAAACTGTATTTATGTTTATTAGCCATAAATATAGAAGCTCACATACTCACTATATAACACTATTTTGGTTCGGGCTAAACAAAATAAACTTTTTGTAGTAACCCATTCTATTAGAATCTAATGCATAGAGAAAAATGTTAATCAAAGAAATGAAAAAATGACCTAAACATATGATGAATGCTCTCGATTAAATCGAACACGTACTTTACAAATATAAACTATAAAATATAAATGTAATTAAAAGCCTTTAACAACTCAGCTTCAGAAATAATAGTTAACCCCTCCCAACGCAACCCGCTTCAGTTTAGTTGCAGAGTCTCAACAGGAATGTAAATTTTGCAACCAAACAAGCAAAGATGATACAAAGTTTATTAACTATATTATCTTCTCATTACAGCAACTCTTAGATGATAAAAATGTATGTTTGTGTATTCATGCAGTTGTAAAATATAATTAAAAAATGAACTTATTCAAACATAAATGCCTAAGAGCATGGTCATACTTGCGACCTGGTCACCACGACCAGAATGCCAAAAAAAAGTCAGGATATGTGATTCATATGAAAGATCCCAAAGTATTCCACTTCTGATACCAAAGGCCGTAGTCGCGTAGTGTGACCACCCTAATGTATAGCAAGGTATTGCGTGCTGGCGTCCTGGTAGTAACTATTGACGTTCATAGGCGCCGACTGCGGGGTTGCTTTGCGTATTAAGCACCCCCAACAATATTTTCAACCTTTTTAAAACCTTAATACTATGAACACTAATTCTATCTTGGATATAGGATTGCACAGCAAACAGTGTTTTATAGCATAGCATGGCAGGTGCTGCCATCTGATATGTAAACAGTTGTGACCAAGCTGGTAGCACTCACCACTTGTGAACTGACAGCCTGGAATTTGGCAACATGTTTCCATTATATTTTAGTTAGTGGCTGGACTCGTATAGTATGTGTTATTTTTATGGTGTGTATGTTTGTTTTCTTTTATTATTTATTTATTTATTTATATTTAGCACCACGTCTTACTACCTGTTCAGGTTATACGCTTTAGTTACTAATTACTCTAATGGATTAGGAATTGGGAAGGTTGAATTAGAGGAAGTGAACCCGCATTTGCATGGAGAGAGAGTAGAAAACCATTTAGGAAAAAACACCCCCAGTTCACCCGACCGAGTGTAATGTATTGATTTGGATTAATCTAAATTATGTAAAATGTCATGGATGAAGGTAATTTTTCTTTAAAGTAATATAGGTAGAGTATCCTTTTAAGATTCATCCATGAACAAACACGCGTTTCTCAGAATGAGGTGAAAAGGACTTCACCCCTAAAATATATTTTTTTTATACCTTCTTTCCTGGTAAAAGAGTAACTGCGTTGCTTCCTGTTAAAGGGAACAAGTTCATAGTATTTGGCAGAACACGCCATTTCTTTATACCAATAAGAAGCTAGCCCTCACAAAACGTGTCGCCAGGACTCTGTCTATTGGTTAGTTTTTACTTTGTTGACCAAGGGAGAAAATGCAAGGGGTATGTCATATATAGACCATAGTGCGTATGTTTATTCACAGTAGCACAGTATACACAGTATCAGCAGCACAGTATACACAGTATCAGCAGTACAGTATAGACAGTATACAGAATAGCAATAGCAAACGACGACGACGATGGGGAGGACGATCTCCGGGACCTTGCTCACAGTCCAACACATTATAATATAAGTCACTTCAATATCACAAGTGTGCAGTGATAACAAACATTTAACTGAAATATGTGCAAATAATTTACTGGTGTAATATAAATAAACCGTGTGTGAAATAACAGCCAACAACATTTCTCTTTCTTTAATAATATTAATACCGATTTAATTAGTGCTCGAACACGGGGCTATAGACAGCTGATTAGACGGTATATTTTCTGTACAGTGGTGATAGGCGCTCGATCACGGAGCTTAAGACAACCTATATAAAACATCACATCATCTTTTATCTGGGAATTAATCCGTTGTGTATCAATTCACACCCGAAGTAGGGTGATTGATCACACATATTATTATTATTGACGCCCAAAGAGTGGCACATTTAAACCGTATTGTTACACGAGATTCAAACCTCGATCTCCCCGTCCTCAGCAGTCGAGCTCAACACGACAAGCGCGTTAGCCAACTACGCCACCGAGGCGGGTTTCTTTTATTAAATTTATTTTTATTTGATTTGATTTAACATACACTGAGACTAACAAATTGCACCTTAATTTTAGTCATTTTTTAAATATGGTGTTTTAAAATTTGCAACTGCTATACTACCTCCACCCCCTTCTTATAGAGCACCCCCAATGAGTTTAACAAGTCAGTGCCTATGTTGACATTGCCTAAAGATGACTAAAAAATTATGCAAACGAAGAAAATATGACCCATGACCTAAAAAAATGTTTCCAGCCAGGCGAATATGAACATATATTTTTATTATTTATTGCAATTTAAAAAAAGAAGACATGTCATAAAAGTCCTCTCTATGGTTATAATAAGTTGTTAACTCACTCGTGTTCCGCGCATAGAGGCTCTCTCAGGCGCGTGCGCAGTAACCTCCCCAGTCTCACCATGCGCCCCACCTCCAGCAAGAGACGCTCTCTGGCAGTGAGGAACCTATGGAGTCGACTGCGCCTGCGCGTAGAGTCGTCGCTCGCCGCCATCGCCTTCACGGCTTCCATCAGTTCGCGCAGCTGACAGCAGTGCTGACGACAGAACAAGATTTACAAGCTAAATACAAATTTGAATAAGGGATTTATAGAAAATACAAACTTTTTGTTGTTGCGGTTAGCGTCGTTGATTAAGTTTTATTATATTACTTTTTTTTATAGGGTTTGATACCCGCCTCGGTGGAGTAGTTGGCTAACGTGCTTGTCGTGTTGAGCTCGACTGCTGAGGACCGGGAGATCGAGGTTCGAATCTCGGTTGGATGAAGTGGGGTGGTTTTTCCTAAATGGTTTTCCACTCTCTCTCCACGCAAATGCGGGTTCACTTCCTCTAATTCAACCTTCCCAATTCCTAATCCATTAGCGTAATTAGTACTTAAAGCGTATAACCCTAACGGGTAGTAAGACGCGGTGCTAAATATTATTATTATTATAGGGTTTGATAATATCTATCAAAAGTGAGAGCTGTAGATCAAATGATTTGACATATGAATTTATTAATAGCTTTCGTAGCTGTCAATTACAGTCCTTCCTATCAGAAACCTACTTTATTTTTTGTATCACCGCGTTTAATTGCCCTATCACCCACTTTGGTGTCTGCATGGTAGAAGGCGTCACTCTCGCAATGCACTATACTGCCGATGACGGGGAGGTCGTGGCTCTATCCCGGTAGAGTGTACATAGGGTGGATTTTCGTAAATGGTTTCCCAATCTCCTCCTCTTTGCACATAGTTTAAGTTCAACCTTACTCATCCTTAATCCATTGGCGTTATTAGTACATATGTGTGTGTAAGCTGAACGGGTAGTAACATTCTGTGCTAAAAGAAACAGGTTAAACCCATATGTGATAATTAAAATGAGATAGGCTAATTTAGATAAAGTGTACCAGAATTTGTGTAGAATAAGAGCCAAAAATCATTTAGGGAAACTAGTCCTCAGTACACCAGAACAGTATCAAACCTCAATTTTCTCGTAATCGGAAACCCAATTTATTGAGTGATGACTTAGACCATCTGACCAACGAAGTGGGTCCTAAATTAGTTAAGGTATCCAGATGGCCAACCAACCGAATAACCGCAAACTTTCACATCAATTTCCTAAATATTCATTACAGATATTCAACAACTGTAGATATTACCATGTGCAGATAATTACACTAAACATATTTATTGAAGTAATGGTTTAATTATTTTGGACAACAAATATTTGTTATTAAAACTGACAAAATACTGGCCTTTGCTCGTGTTTCCCTTCATCCCTCTTTGGGAGCCCGTACCACCCCCCCAGGTGACACCTAAAAACGTATTGATAAAAAAAATCAGCTTGAACCATACGTTGCATTTGGGGTGAGGTTTTCTGTGTTTTACTTTATAAAACAGTGTAATTACAAGACGTGAAAAAGAATCACCATATTTTATTTAAAAAATACACCAAATTTGAAAAACAGTAAATTTAAAATATAAACTAAAGAACTGATCCTAATTTCTCTGTCATCAAATGGATGATTCAGAAAACTTGCACTTTGACATATTTTCCGGTTTGTGCATATCCGTGTGTCTAATTTCCCGGTTAATTGGGAGTGATATGACTAGCGAGGTCTATCAGATACCTCCTGAACGCTGCGGTGGAAGACGGCGGAGACCCTGAGTCTCGTCAACTGTTCCTGACAGATGGTCTGGAGTTTCTTCCAGGACTGCCACAATTCCTGGGATAAAGACGTGTTCACGTCGACCGGCAACTTGCAGGACTGCCTCAAGGATAAGGCCGCGCTAAGGAGCTGGCAGCCGTACTCGTACGTGCTCTAACAAAACAAGGTTGATACGTCAAGTAGAGACCACTACTAACATTCTCTCCACCTTGGTTGTCTCCCAGAAAGCATGATGCTACCTCACCACATATTCTTTATACTTTGCCTGTCTTCTGGAAAGCATAATTCTACCTTACTACACATTAGCTTCACCTTGGCTGTCTACTGGACTATTAACATTCTCTCTACCTTGTCTGGCTCCTTGAAAGCATGATGCTACCTCACCACATATTCTTTATACTTTGGCTGTCTCCTAGAAAGCATAATTCTACCTTACTACACATTAGCTTCACCTTGGCTGTCTACTGGACTATTAACATTCTCTCTACCTTGTCTGGCTCCTTGAAAGCATGATGCTACCTCACCACATATTCTTTATACTTTGGCTGTATTCTGGAAAGTATGACGCTACCTATTAAAATTTTAACATTCTCTCCCCCTTGGCTTGTCTCCTGGAATGCTTGTTGCTACATCACCACATATTCTTTATACTTTGCCTGTCTTCTGGAAAGCATGATGCTACCTATTAAAATGTTTAACATTCTTTCCAACTCGGGTGTCTCTTGGAAAGGATTATGTTACCTCTCCACACATTCTCTCTACCTTGGCTGTCTCATGGAAAACATGATGCTACCTTATCACATATTTTCTCTACCTTGGCTGTCTCATGGAAAGAATAATGCTACCTCACCACATATTCTCTATACCTTGGCTGTCTCATGGAAAGAATAATGCTACCTCACCACATATTCTATATACCTTGGCTGTCTCATGGAAAGAATAATGCTACCTCACCATACATTCTCTCTACCTTGGCTGTCTCATGGAAAGCATAATCCTACCTCACCACATATTCTCTATACCTTGGCTGTCTCATGGAAGGACTGATGATCATCCTTCTGCGTCTGTATCTCAAGCACCCCGCACCCTACGTGACCATGTTCGCGCAGCAAGACTTCCAGCAGTTCGCGCAACCATTGCACAGCCTGTGCGGCGTCCCTCTCGTACTGGGCCACGTGGCATATTTGCTCCAAGGTTAGCCTGCGCAGCGATACGCTGTCCCTGTGATCAAACACGACTCGTTAGTGACATCACTTTCGAGTTATTTTTACTGTCTAGGATAGTGAAAAGTGTCACACACTATGCAATAGGCATTCTCCCTCCAAAATATAAAAATTGGTTTCAAACCTCTTCCCCAGTTATATTGACTTAAATAAGTGGAGACAACGAACACAGTTTCAAATATGTTTTATAATTTTTTGGTTTTCATGCACATGTTAAATGGGTCCTTTACAGTCACTACAAATTTTAATATTTTGAGGCAACTGAATTGTATCTCCTCGGAAGAGACTCTCTTCCAATAATTTAGACACAGACAGCCCAAATGGAAATCCTAATTTATATCTCCTCTATAAATCCTCTATAAATTGTTTTATTTACAATGATTTGATTGATTTTACCCTATTGTGCCCTCTGTTATTTATGAGCTGTACTAAGCATAAATCAAAGTTTGTCGCTTGTTATGCCATCCAGCAGTCTTATGACAAAATAAAGCAATCTAAAACATTTCCACTTTTCTTATTCTTTATGAGCATAAGAATTAAACTTAAGGTTGGCTACTTAAAGATACAATTCAGGACTCTCATTTGGGCTGTTTGTATCCAAAGTATCAGAAGAGAGTCTCTTCCGAGGAGATACAATTCAGCTCCCCCAATATTTCTAGTCCTTTAGGAAGTACAAAAAATCTTTGGTGTATGTATATATATGGTTAATATATGTTTATTCAAATTTTGGCTTTCTTTGGGATTCAAAACCCTGGGGTAGCCCTTGATAAGCAAAAGCTGACGGCCAAAGGTAAGCTCTGAACTACAGTATCAAAGGCAGTTCCTGTGCACGCACGACCACCACTGGCAGTAGATCCCCCAGTACGGAGGTGGGATGTGTTGGGCCGCCACGACATTTTGTTAACGTAATGACGTCATCTCTGCTCTACCTGAACAGTTTCCGGCGTGAGCAGACAGCGTTCAACAGTTCGTGGACGTTCAGGATGTCCGCCTCGTAGTTGACCTGCACGTCTCGGCCGAGGGCGTCCTTGACGGGCATGGATAGGATGTCCGCAAGCTTCTCTCCTTCTTTCAACACCTCCTGCTCCAGAATATCTAGAAATGAGAGAGGACGTTTCAAACTGAGGACGATAATTGAAAGTGAAAAATGTGTTTCTTTTTTCTTGTACAACGTCTTACTACCAGTCCACATATTCACACTAATAGAGTAAGGATAAGAACTGCATAGTTTAGAAGAAATATACCCACAATAGCGTAGAGGTAAAGTGGGGAAAACATTTAGGAAAAAACACATCTTGGTACATCCGGGCGGAATTTTGGCCCTGACCTCTTTATCACTGGCAAACCTAATTAAGTGAGGATTACACCTTAGCCTTAGCTTTAAAAAGAAGTAAAGTACCCGCATTGATGAGCACATGAATAAAGCCATCAGTCTCGTCTGTTATATTTGTTGTTTATTGGAGGTTAAGAGTTAGAATCCCGGCAGATTGTACTGAAGGGTTTTTCCTGAATGGTTTTATTAACCCTCTCTCTATGTAAATGTGGTTACAGTTCTTCTAAATTACACCTTCCATATCCATATCCCACTATGCAAAAAACTAGGACCTAGGATTTCCCGTCACCTATGTTACCCTCATCATCCTCCACATTTTTCAAGAAGACCTCATATCACCTATATTACCCTGATACAGATGACGTTACTCTGATCCTCTTCCAGGTCTCTCAAGAAGACCTCCTCTCACCTATGTTACCCTGATCTTCCTCCAGGTCTTTCAAGGTAGAGCTCGCGGTGTCTAGGTCCTCCACGGGGCTGTACTTCAGCATGGACTCGAACACGACACTCGTCTCTTCAAAATACTGCGCCAAAAAGAAATGTTTGGGGTCAGCAGAGCAGACCACAACACCCGCCTCACATTCACAGGCAGTTTAAAACAAGGGGGAGTGGTTTCAGCACAATTGTGTATAGTAATAACCTTATCATACAGATACTTGATCTAATTTCACGTATTTATGTGTCAAGTCATATGATCAGTAGCTGTCACTTTTGATAGATAATATCAATACCTATAAAATGACACAAAGTGAATGTAGTGTAATGGAATGTTTCCAGGGTTAGGAGATATAGCTGCAATTGTATCTGTGATATGTTCTCATCACTCTGTAGAACATTCATGGGTCAGATACCAACTAACATAACTTCCCATAATGAGGTCTGTGAAGCAAAGCCTATGTATGATCAATCATATATAGAATTTGCCTCTTCATCATGGCCCCATTTGACCATTTGGTCAAATGGTCGAAAAGTGAAGGAGAAAACATCACAAGTACATATTAAACTAACTCTGCTTAACTTGACATAGCACGTAACTATCCGAATGATTCTTTAATATGTACTCTGTTGATGTGAAAACCAGAAACTCAGTTGGTTAACGTTTAAGATACTCTTTCCTTTCGAGAATTTGATTTTTTTTGGTCAGCGCGTCTTACTAACCGCTAGGGCTACACGTATATGCAATGATTACTCTGAGGTTCTAGAAATGAAGAACTTTGAATATAGTAGAAGTGTACTCGCATTTACGTGGAGGTAGAGTAGAGAACCATTTAGGAAAAACCACACTCATTACACCCGACTGGTATTTGATCCCCGATCTACCCGTCATCGGCAGTCCCAGACTATTACGAGAGTGACTCCTTTAGACCATTCAGCCACCGAAGTGGGTCAAGGGATAGCTAATTCACGTGAACAAAACTTGTAGCCGTGTCAAGTACAACCAACCTCTCCCACCAGCCTGTAGAACCTCAAGGAGGTGATGAGGACGTTCCTCCTCCGCTCCAATCTTGTCGCGAAGCTGCGACACACAAAGTCCATGAAGTCTCTCTGAGACTTGAGGTCTTCAGGCAGACTTACGTTCACTTGCGGTATGGTGTCTATCTTGTGGAGCAGCTCGGCGTAGTGGCCGTACGTCTCCTGCTTCAAACACGCCGTAAGTGTTTAGTCAAAGCGTCGTGTAATATCAGATACGGTCATACTTGCGACCTGGACGCCAGCATGGAATTCCTTGTTATATATTAGGGTGGTAACACTATGCGACTACAGACTAGTGGCAGTGATATTTAGTGTCAGAAGTGGGATAATTTGATCTCCCAAATAAATAATATTGCTCGACGTTCTGGCATCCTGGTCGCGGCAGGGTTCCCCCCCCCTCCCCCCCCGCAAGTATGGCTGTAACCTTAGTACAATTTTTATCCTCTATTTTTTCTCTCTCCTTTATTTAGTTCTGCTTTCTTCGTTAATTAATTTTATGTTGTCCATGGATGTGAAGCATAGTGGTAGTACACAGGAATACGTACATACATATATGCATTATTTATATGTAGGCCTAGCTAAGTGTAAGAAAAGGCACTGGCCTTAGCTTCCTCCAAATAAAAACTATATTATTATTATTGCAAAATTATACTAATATAATAATACTGACCGACACCTTGTCTCAGTTGGTAGCGTGTCTGCCTACTGAGTTAAGTTATCCGGGTTATATTCCCTCGTGGACAGTTTATTATAGGTGAAATGTGGGTTTCTTTTTCCACAGCGATAATTTAGAGGCCATGGAGGCTGGATGTTGTGTGTGTTCTATATTTAAGTATGCTTTTAAGTAATATGCTAATATAATAAGTCAATTCAGAAAGTGCGTGTTCAATACCTCTAATAATAATAAAAATAATAATTTAATAACGACCAGGAAAGAAGAATTTTAAATTTATGTACCGGCCGGTACCTGCATTTGTATGGAGGGAGCGTGGTAAAGTAAAACACCCTCGGTACCCCTGACTGAGATTCTAGCCCCAATATCTACATCGCCTACAATCCAGTCCAACACAGCCTCTTGCCTCAAATCATTACTCACCCTACACTGCAGTTCCAGACTTTCATGCTCCTGACGTAGCTCCTCTGCAGACAAGACGTCGAAACCGACCTCCCTTTGTCTGTTGAGCAGCATCTCCGCTGGGCCCAGAATCCAATTAGTCACCTTGACATAAGCAGACAGTCCAAGGATGCGTTTTAAATTATAACCGGTGGTTCTAATAGTTCTTATTATTTTGATAGTGATTTTGAATTGTGGATTAATTAAAATTCGGGTCGACATATTTTTGATAACATAATAAGTACAAATTAACATAGCACTTTCACTATTAAAAAACTAATACCCACTATATTGTTTTTAGCTCGGTGTTAACCTCTCTTAAACTGGCTCAATTTTGGATTTCGCGTGAGGTCTGTTTCTTGTTATTATCTGCTTTTTGATATTTCATAAACGTTAGTAGCTCTGTTTTTGTCAACTTCTTTGTCAAACTATCGGAATGTATGAATTATCTAAAAACTACATTCTCCTACGTATCCATATAAAATCTCTGTTTCCTATAACTCAATTTGTAAATAGTATCCTCCATCTTATATCCACCATCTTGGATTTTTCAAGCCTCAGATTTTCCTTGTAAAGATAGTACACTATTAAAAGCCTTCAAACCAAATTTCAGCTCTCTATGACTCAATTTTTACGTTGCGTCCACCTTATTGGCTACACCATCGTTGATTTAAAAAAAAGATGGTATGCTTCTTAGCGTTGATAACATATTTCAGAAATCTAGGACACAATTTGTACATTTAACCTGCTATTTTGGATCTACCATTGTGGATTTTTCAAGTTCTATACTTTTCTCATACAGATTGCATGCTCCATAGCTTTCATACAAAATTTCAACTTTATATGTCTAAATTTGTATATTTAATCTAATATATTGGACACACAATCTTTGATTTTTCAATTTTTGGATTTTTTCATAAAAATTGCCTCCTCCATAGCGTTCATATAAAATTTCGACTCTCCAGGATATCTGGAAGTTGGAGAAAGAGCCCTGGAAGGGCAAATAGACACCGCATGGATGTTATATAGCCTATATGGATAGTAACTTATTTAAGAGGTAGGAGTGGACGTTATTGTGAAACAATTAAGAAATTTTGGAAGTGAGTTTGAAAAAAAAGGTATGGTATACTCACCAAGGTGTTGTTTTCCTGCTCGACCACGTGCGGCCTCACACTACGGCTCTCACACAAATTTTTAGTCGAGCAGGAGATTTTTGACCCCCACTACACACTCCTTTCAATCCAGACTTAGCACCACATGATTATAATATTTTTAGAAAAATGACGGTCTAGTTACTTATCAAGCGTTTTGAAACCAACATATTTGGCATTCTCTTTGAGTTCAGTCTGTGGGGAGCTCTACTAGCTAAATGGTTTGTTATTGGGTGACTTCATAGCTGGTCCTATGGGGACAGAGCTCTGATTGGCTTAATTTGATCACGTGACCACGCCCCTCGCTCTCTGATTGGCTGTTGTTTTCCCTCTCCCATACCTATCCTCCTGACCCCCTTTCCAGTGTTCCAAACTGGTTTATTCTTGTTCCTTTTTTTATGTCTGGTTAGGATTTGGACTGGCGTTGGAGTTTTTTTTATTGGTGTGGGGGAGTTTTTTTGTCGTAGGATTAGAATGAGGCGTTGGCGTTTTTTTATTTATTTATTGGCGTGAAGTCCACGGTGTCGGGCGTTCCTCCCTCATCATTGAAGGGAGCACGGAGCACGAAGCTCTCCTGACGGCAGCGTAGCAAAGAACTTAAGAAATTGTTTCCGGCCCTAAGGCCCCTTTCCCTTTTCCCTCACTCCCCCCTACCCTCCTTAAATCGCCACGAACGAACTAAGTTACACTGACTGCTCCCTCTCACAAGACACTGTTAGACTGCATTTCACTTCACCCTTCCCCTCACTTCATAATACCCCTCCTCATTGGGGGCTCGTCTGATGTCACAACAACAGTAACTTGTTATAAATTTTTAAAGAGGGTGGCAACGACCTTGTTGAAGAGCCATGAACCCCCAAGGCCACTTGTTGCGTAGGTCGTGGCCTTCTGAAGGTTGCTGGTTCAGATGTGCTTACCCCCTCCCCCAGCTCCAAGGCCACTTGGCGTCATTGGTCGTGGCTTTCTGAAGGCCACAGGCTCAGATGTGCTTTCTAAATGCCCACTCTGGGACCATTGATTCGATTTTACCCCATCAGGACACTGACATTTAGACGGCGTGCACACCGGGATTCAAACCTCGATATCTTTAGCACAGCTAATGTATGTTAGAACGGCCATACTTCCTCTACCCCCACCATTTTGCCAGTCGACCAGGTATAATGTGTACCCGCATTTGCTTTAAACATCGATCACTCTGTCACCGGCCGTCTAGTGACGCCTTAGACCATGCGACCATCGATGCAAGTATAAAATGCAATGTGACGGTAGATTTCTACCCAAGGATCGGCCTCAGTACACACGCATGACAGGGATTCGAACTAAGCTCTTCGGGCAAGAGTGAGATAAGAGCTGATTTTGACCAGGCAAATATGTAACAGTATTTGCCAGGGTTTGAAATGTGAAGTAATTAGCGTTTGTTACCCTCTAAGTGACTTGAACCCCTACCTCTTAATGTCACAGGGTAGGATGTGTACCCACATTTGCGCATCTTTGAAAACTGAACACGAGGGGGGGGNGGGGGAATTGAACCCTCCAACACCATCTGGATATCTTTGCCCGAATGAGAGAGACAGAATAATAAAATTAGTGATGTACCAGCATTTGCGCAGGGTTGAAATATGAAAATGGCCAAAGGTATTATTTATGCTTACTCCTGCTATATATATCATTGGCACCTAGATACGGGATTCAAACGCGGGACTTTTGGCGCAACAATATAGTGTTTGTATTTATAAAAGTAATTAGCGTTTGTCTACCTTGCAGAAACTCGAACCCTCTACCCCTTCCCACCACAGGGCGAGATGTGTACCCGTATTTGCACTGTTGGAAAAATAAACACGACCGACGGTCCTTCAAGGATCCCTCTAGCCAGCACCGGAGAAAAACGTTCATCCTTGGAGGGAGAGCTAACGCTACTGCGGGATAGCGGCAAATAAATGATAATTTACTCGGCTTGGGCAATCACCAATGAGAAAACAATATTTTTGACCAATGAGAAGCCACCACCTCTACATGTGGCACGCCCCATTGAAGCGACTATAAATAGACCCTGAAATAATTACATTAGGTCATTAAAATTAATAATTGTGGCTAGTAAACATCATAATGAATTTCGACGCGCTGGAAAATTGGCTAAATTCAGGTATGTTGTATAATGTTTTGTATATTTTAATGGTTACTATTTTGCTTATTACGTCTTTGGTGTACAGCGGTATTTGTTACTTTGACAGATTATCTAGAAGAAGACATACCCTCTTCACCTGCAGCGTCGGTAGCACCGGGTAGCCTGGACCCTTTACCTCTTTTTAGCGAGGACGAAATTTGCCTGGTTGATGGCACTTGGTCCCTGGGTAATTAGCGTCCTGTTATAGAAAAGTAGTGCGTGAAACTTCATTTTCGACGCCGCTCAACATGAACTATCCCTACCAAAGATACTACGTCAAACAGGCTGGAACAGGCCAATCAGAGAGCGAGGGGCGTGGTCGCGTGTTAAAATTCAGCCAATCAGAGCGCTGTTCCCATAGGACCAGCTAGGTAGTTGAGTGGCTTAAGTGGTGGTTAAATAGGTTCACTTAGTTTATTATTTAGTATTTTCTTTGAGCATAATCTGTGGGGATCTCTGTTAACCAAATAGTTTGTTAAAGCCTATGATTTAATAGGTTCACTTAGTTTATTATTTGGCATTATCTTTGAGCGGAGTCTATGGGGACTCTGTTAACTGAATAATTTGTTATTGGCTGGCTTCGGTGGTTTTGATGGATTAACTTAGTTTATTATTTGGAATTTTATTTTAGCGCAGTCTGTAGGGGGACATTGTTAACTAAATGGTTGGATTTTGGTTGGCTTCAGTGGTTTTGATAGATTCACTTAATTTATTATTGAGTATTTACTTTGAGCGGAGTTTGTTAGGGACTTTGTTAACTAAATGTTTGGTTTCTCACTGGCCAAGTAGATCAACATGATCACTTAGTTCACCATTTGCGTCCCATATCGCAGATATTGAACTACCTGACTGACGCCGTCTTCAAGGATGTTGATCTCCCGGACGTCCTTCAGACATCGCTCCATCTCCCCCTTGGCCTCGTCCACCAGTTCCATCTTACCCCTGATGATCTCCAAGAGACGTTCCACCCTGGCCCGGGTGTCCACCACGTCTTGGGGCGTTGCGACTTCCGAGCATCCAAAGCGCCGGTGGTTTTCCGTGTGCTGCGACTCGAGGTGGGCCATCAACTCTGGCCCTGGAACAGGAGTATTGTAGTTCTATACATTGCCGCCAGGGTCAGGGTGAGCATTGGCACACATAACTGTCGACTAGAGAGTCCGTGGCTCATTTCCACATAGGATGCATATTCCGTTTACCCTGAAAGGTAGCAGTCTTAGCTTGACTGATTACACTATGGCTCTATCTTTTAGGATGCATCATAGAATAGCTCGTCAAGGTAAGTTGTCTACATATAGCTACAAAGGAACCTGCTATGGTGGCCACATGGTCTAAGGCATCACTCTCGTGTTAGAATAGACTGCTGATGACAAGGGGAAATCCCGGTCGGGTGTACTGAGGGAGGTTTTTCCAAAATGGTTTTTCACTCTCCCTCCACGCAAATGTGAGTACATTTCCTCTAAATTTAACCTCACTTATTCCTAGCACATTAGCGTAATTAGTACATAGCCCTAAGAATAGTAGGACTTTGTGACTTTTTTTTTAAATAAATTAAAAACAAATAGATTTATTGTTTTTCTTTATTTGAGTTTGAGAAGTTAAAATATTTTGAAATATGGATTAGACAGTAATTGTAAATGAAAAAAAAGAAGTTTACAGAGCCTCCTAATATTTTTATGACAAAATTAGGTGAGAATGCCTCTCCCACCTCCACCCACTCCTCAAATATTTGTCCACTGTTCTCGCACCTGCCTGCAGCACCTGGTGGGCTAACTCAGTAGTTCCTTGGAACACTGCTGTGTTGATAGTTAGCGCCTCTTCAACACTGCTCACGCGAACCCGGGACTTGAAACTCGAGAGCCTCTGCCTCAACCTCTCCAGTTCCGTCAGGGAGACTTCGGCGTCTTTGAAGAACGATTCCACGAACTGTCGAAGAGAGAAGTTGTTTCATTCGGGAGTGTATGCGCCTTACGGACTATGCGCACACTCGGTTTATCCTGAGAGGTAGCAAACAACCTTACTTTGCTTGGTTCCACTATGGCGTAGCTTCTAAGACATGGCCATAGTGTTATTAGTCAAGGTAAGACTGTTTGAAGCATGATAAGGTGGAAATGTGTAAGGTTAATATTTAAAGGGGAAATATCTGCATTTGCGTGGAGGGAGAGTAAGAAATAACTTAATTTAAAAAAATACTAGACATTATATAAGGATTAGAAACCCGACCTTACCATCACCTGCAAACAATATGGAAGGAGACAAACCCCTTGGTCCACACACCCACAGATACGAGTGATTTGAAGGTATGTACAAAGTAACAGTTATCTCGTGTTTCCACTAGGAGACAACTTTCAATTAATCGAAATAATTATGAATTACCCGTATCGGTGGGCGTGGGTTCTCATTGTCAGACTAATTTATAATAGCTTTCCAATGACTGGGAGTTTGGGGTTGAAATCCCAGTCAAATTGAATGAGTTTTTTACTTAATATTTTTAGACTCTCCCTCCACGCAAATTCGGGCATAATTTCTTCTAAATTCTACCCTTATCATACATACCATCTAAGGGTATTTGCAATGCGCAAGGGCGGATGGTAAGACTCAGTAAAATAGATTATAAGCACGATTTATTGAGAGTTTAAGGGCCATTGAAGATTTACCCACACCGGTGGTCAAAGGGTCTAACGCGTCAAGCTCTAAAAAGAAAGGAATTACCAATGACTATGAGGTCAAGGTTCAATTCTTGGTCAGATATACTGGGAGTATTTTATCCACATGGGATTTATTCCTGTGTTTGTCAATCCTCTGCATAAGCGAATGGGGATGCTTTCCTCCAAACCAGTATTTCTCAAACTTGCCCCAATAGCGGACCACACATCTCAGTATACTACCTACCTGTCACTTGTAGAAGAATAAAATGTCCTTAGAAAAATGTTTATCAAGCAATAAAGACAGCATATTTATATACATTTATTTCAAACACACATTTTACAGTCCAATTTTCATAGTGTTGTGACCGTTTATGTTGTTTGGTAAATGTCACCAGAGGTCAGGCCTCTCGACCTTATTTCTTGTTGGTGGATTGGTTTCGTTCTCCATCTCTCTGGTTTTTAGTGTTATGTTTATTTGACCGCCTGTGTAGATAGGTTCAGTCTGACTACAGACTTCTCAGTGTATTGCTTCGATTTGGAGCGGTAACTTATATATATATATATTCGTGTTTTTGTTTCTTTGAGTTATTTTTTGTCATCCAATACTCTAGGACCGACATTCAGTTCGGTTATTTAACGATGGAAGAAAACCATCTTCCACTGGGCCGCACAACTAAACACTTTAAACTCTTACTCGCTGACTTGAGCTAATATTGAACATTTTATGACTCCATGTTAAAGTTCTCTTAAAGTGTTTATCTCACCAGAATATTCTTTATAATTTGTCCTCTATCTCTTGTCTATTAAAGGGTGGTCCTTCGCGGGTTCTTGTTTTGACGCAACCGCATCGCCACATAGGAGGATCCTCATCCGACAGATACTAAATACTAATTAATAATACTAATTCTACTTTAATATCAAGTAATTTTTATAATTTTTATCCCCACATTTTAGCACCTGCTCAGGTTATCATACGATACTTACTATAATGGTCTAGGGATTAGAAAGGAGGCATTTTATAGGGGGTCTATCCGCATTTGCTTGGAAGGAGAGTGTAAAACCTTTCAAGGAAAACCACCCTCAGTAGATCCGACCCGGAAAAATGTGGACCTCGAGATTATGATGAGTTTTCACGTTTTATGTGCTCCATAACTAAAAAAAATTAGGTCTTTCCTGACCTGTAGGATGTTGTTTTTATTTGTATCGAAACTCTCAAATAAAGAATAATATAATTTTGGGTAACTTTCGAAAATTGACATAACGATTTTTTTTAACTTATTGACATCTGTAAATTTTATACATATAATATAGCTATCATTTGAGGTTAAATTAGTAGATTAGTTACTTTGAAAACTTGGTTTAAACTACAGTATAAAATACTATTTGAGAAAGCAAATACGATTGTGTCAGACCATTCATTTTCCTGTGGTCACAATTGACACACTGTCAAGGATCACTGTTTGAGAACCACTGCTCTAATATTTTTATAATAATATTTAGCACCGCGTCTTACTACCCGTTCGGGTTATACGCTTTAAGTACTAATTATTATTATTATTATTATTATTATTATTATTATTATTATTATTATTATTATTATTAGCACCGCGTCTTACTACCCGTTCGGGTTATACGCACTTACACTAATGTGTGATGGTAGGGTGATTGTGAGATGAAATGAAGGACCTACAGTTTAACGTGGAATCCGAACCACGGTGGAGGCCTGGCATTCCCCACATTCACAAGATGTCTTGTCAGAGGTGAAGGAAGGGTTTGGTAATCAGATAAATCTGTGCCGGGACCGAGGATTGAACCCCGGCCGCCAGCATAGAAGTCTGACACCTTACCCCTAGACCGCCAGGTTACCAAGTACTAATTACTCTAATGGATTAGGACTTGGGAAGGTTGAGTTAGAGGAAGTCAACTCGCATTTGCGTGGAGGGAGAGTGGAAAACTATTTAGGAAAAACCACCCCCAGTTCACCCGACCTAGATTCGAACCTCGATCTCCCCGTCCACAGCACTGCTCTAAAACATTTTCGTAATTCCTACACTCTTATGGAACCGTTAATAGCGTTGGAGGTTAAAATAAATAAATACAAATTAAATAACCACCAGATTCTACCTTGCTGCAAGGATAATTTACTGCAATATAGTTCCGGCCTTTTTCGTAATGTTCGATAGACACGCCCTTAATTGGTATTTTATTCTTGGTATGTTGGCCAATTTGATGAATAAATTCTTAATCATTAATAACAAAATAACAAGGATGTGTATTTCGCCTAGTGAGTCTAGTATTTACATTAAAAAAAAACACGTTACGCCACTGATCTCATCGTCCAATGATTTTAGGTCTGTCTTTAGATATTGCGCACAAAATATTTTGTCCTATGCACGGCTGAGTGACGCTGTAAAACCGTGCTCCAATTCTGTTTCCTCGCCCCCTTCACACGCACACACACACCCACAAAGCGTATTATTACGATTCTGTTTTGTATCCACTGCGTGTGGTTGGTTGTAAAGCTGTGTTCCAACTAACCCTTACAAGACACTACTGTATTGTATCCCTTGCGTGTGGTTTTAAGGCTGTGTTCCAACTAACCCTTACAAGACACTCACTATACTGTATTGTATCCCTTGCGTGGGGTTGTAAGACTGTGTTCCCAAAAATTATAAAAAAAAAGTCACTCACTATTCTGTTTTGTATCCACTGTGTGTGGTTATAAGGCCAGGTTCCTCCTAGCTCCTCTGGTAGTTGCGACCAATCCACGTACTTGGTGATCCGAGAGATGGAAATATAAATGGGCTAAAAAGAAGATTTTTAAATTTATACAATTAGAAATTCACTTTTGTATATACAACAAGTTGGTTTTCATAATTTATTGGTTAGTAAATATTTAGCATACAGTACTAGTAGTTATGCTGTGTATAATAATTATTGTAATTTATTAAAGCCATGATCATATGAGAATAATCAAGACATCCTTATGTCTTTATTTCCGACCCCAACCAACACCACCTAGTTAATGATTTTGTTTCTGAAATACCATAGTAATAAGATTAATAACCACTTGATGGCCACATGGTCTAATGCGTCACTCTCACAATATACTAGACTGCCGAAAACGAGTAGATCAGGGTTCGAATATTTGTCAGATGTACTAAGTTTTTCCTTAAATGATATTCCACTGTACGTCTATGCGAATACGGGTACATTTTTTCTAAATTCAGCCTTCACCATCCCTAACACATTAGCGTAATTAGTGCTTATACGTATAACTCGAACAAGTAGGGTGATGCAGTGCTAAAAACATAAAAAATCACAAGTGCCCCTGCCAAGATTCGAACAGTGACTTCCTCATCACCAGTAAGTTTGAGCTGTAAAATTTAGACCACGTGATAACTAAGATATATTGAAAATGGATCGTTGGCGTTGAAACTATTCTTTAGCGCAAGATTTTTATGGTACACTTGTAATGATACTGTTTTGGACCCCTCTCTTATATTTAAAAAGTAATGGATGAAGTGTATTTTTCTTCAATAAACTGTATGTAAAATATCCTTTTAATACTTCATGCATTGAGAGTCACGCGCTTTTCAGAAATAATGTCAGTGAATTGCACCATTAAAACTTATTATTTTCTTTCAAAGATCAACTTCGTAGTATTTAGCAAAATCTTGTGACTCGCTGGCTCCCTCTACTCAATAGGAAGCCAGCCTTTACAAAACCTGTCGCCAGGACTCTTTCTATTAGTTGGTTTTGACACTGGCAGCAAGGGGTAGGCCATATATAAGCCGCTTGTGCGTATGAATAAATAGCAGTAACACAAAATAGCAGTGCCGGTAATATTAATTAGCAGTAATACAAAATAGCAGTACCGGTAATATTAAGTAGCAGTAACACAAAATAGCAGTTCCGGTAATATAAAGAGCAATAACACAAACTAGCAGTGCCGATAATATTAAGTAGCAGTAACACAGAAAAACAGTACCACTGACTTAAATCCATAGCGTACATTAAATATATTAGAGGGTAAAAATCACAGAAAATCAACCTGAGAAGTTAACAAAAACTGTTATTTTATAAATCATATCTTCAGTACGAAATTAAAATTATCTAATTAAAACGTGTGCAACATTAAAAGTCTTGTTTATTTAATAATATTAATTATTATAAATAATACTCACGTCGTCACCACCGTAAAACCCTACCTCTTTATAAGGTAGTGGTCAACCACAGGGCATTATCTCATTATAAATCCGTATAATCTTAATTAGTACTCGATCACGGGGCAAATATCAGCTAATTAAAGTGTAGCACCCATCATGTGGTGTATATTTCAAAATATTCCGTAACACTATACACTGTTGAATATCTGAGAAACCAAACTTGTCACAAACGATGTATAGTCAATTTACCACAAAAAGAGTCTTCTAATGCAAATAGAACTAATTTGAAGAGTAGCCAACGCCGACAGAGGAACACTAGATATTTTTTTTTACAACTTTCAATAATGACAGTTTGAGAATGTATGGGCTGGAGTGTTAGTAACATGAAAGAAGAAGCCATTCATTGGTAGCAGAACATTATTCGTGTAGTAATTAGCGAATAAATGAGATTTTTTTTAAAGGGATGTTCCCTACCAAGCCTAAGGGAACCGGAAGTACAGGATTTTTTTTCTTTTAAATTATATACCTTTAGAAACTATTTAAAACGATCCTCCTCATGACATTTTTATAAGTTTGGATGCATCTCCAAACTATTTGGAATGGTCCTCCTATAAATATCTATTTCGAAAATTAAATCTCTTTGTAAGTTATTTAGAGATTGTTTTTAATCGTATAGTATTAGAGTTTATCAGAGGGGAGTGAAATAAGTATAGAGGGGACAAATTTATCTAAGAAAGGGAGGCAACACTTCCCTATCACCACCTGCCCCACCACCACTGTACCCATAAATTGTCATGAACGTAAGAGCTAATTTTGTATTCTGCGTTTAACTTAAAAGGTAGCAAAGCATTGATACACTATGGCAAGTTTATAAGATAAGGGTGACCTGGCGGTCTAGGGGTAAGGTGTCAGACTTCTGTGCTGGCGGCCGGGGTTCAATCCTCGGTCCCGGCACAGATTTATCTGATTACCAAACCCTTCCTTCACCTCTGACAAGACATCTTGTGAACGTGGGGAATGCCAGGCCTCCACCGTGGTTCGGATTCCACGTTAAACTATAGGTCCTTCATTTCATCTCACAATAACCCTACCATCACACATTAGCGTAAGTGCGTATAACCCAAACGGGTAGTAAGACGCGGTGCTAATAATAATAATTTATAAGATAAGATAACGCCTCAAGGTAAGACTGCCACCTTGCTTAGTCCCATTATGGTGTAACCTATAAGATAGGACCATAGTGTAAGCAGTCAAGGTAAGCATGTTACCTTTCCTGGTTCCACAACGGTACGGCTTATAAGATATATACATAGTGTAATCTGCCAGGGTAAGAATTCTACCTTTCTTAATTCCAATATGGTATAGCTTATAAGATAGGACCATAGTGTAATCAGTCAAGGTAAGACTGCTACCTTTCTTATTCCACCGTGGTGTAGTTTATAATATAAAACCATAGAGCAATCGGTCACGCTACTATTTAGGGTAGCCTACCGCGAACCGACTATATCCATCGTGTCACAAAAAGAGGTGAGAAGGACGACCTCAGCCTCCCAGTGGATCTAACG
The DNA here is from genome assembly GCA_901482245.1 of Timema douglasi. Classification (NCBI taxonomy): domain Eukaryota; kingdom Metazoa; phylum Arthropoda; class Insecta; order Phasmatodea; family Timematidae; genus Timema; species Timema douglasi. Next base: position 51,067 of record CABEEJ010001250.1, on the reverse strand, counting down.
GGTCTTCGGGAGATGCAGGTTCAAACACACTCTTGTCTCTGCCTCACTCACAGCCTCTCTATGTGGACCAAAGACGGGGGAAGAGGAGAGAGGGGTGGTACTTTAGGTCACGGCCATCATGACCTGACTCCAGTCTCCGGTCTCCAGGTGGATACTCGCTCCAAGGGACCGAGTGGGAAGGGAGGCTGAACACACGACCTAGCAATTCCTGGCTACGAGTCAGGCAAGAGGTGACTACATACCTAACAGTCCAATTTTCATAGGAAGAGCCCCACCCCCCCTTTTTTTTAGCACCACGTCTTAGGCCTACTACTCATTCGGGTCATCCACCTATGTTCTAATTACTTTAATTTGTTAGGGATGAGTAAGGCTGGGTTTAGAGGAAATGTACCAGAATTTGTGTAGAAAAAGAGTTAAAAACCATTTAGAGAAAACCACCTTAAGTACACCCGATTGGGATTCAAACCCCAATCTCCCCGTCATCGGCAGTACAACTTATTGCGAGAGTGACGGGTTAGACCATTAGAGCACCAAAGCGAATAATAGAGTCTTTAAAAAAAAAAAATACAAACATTTGCATTATTGGTGTTATTGTATGGATGTATATTAATTACGTTAGTTTAATAAATACTAGGAAATTAGAGTTTTAGAAAAAATATATTTATATTTAGCACCGCGTCTTACTACCCGTTCGGGTTATACGCTTTATGTACTAATTACGCTAATGGATTAGGAATTGGGACGGTTAAATTAGAGGAAGTGAACCCGCATTTGCGTGGAGGGAAAGTGGAAAACCATTTTGGAAAAACCACCCCCAGTTCACCCGACCGAGATTCGAACCTCAATCTCCCCGTCCTCAGCAGTCGAGCAGCTCAACACGACAAGCGCGTTAGCCAACTGCGCCACCGAGGCGGGTTTTTAGAAAAAAACGTGTCCACATTTGCGTTGAGGAAGAGTTAGGACACCATTTAGGTTAACATACCATCTTGATTACATCTAAATAAGATTGGATGCTCTGATATCCCCGTCATCGGTAACCCAGTACAACACGAGATTGACGCGTTAGACCATTCGACGACCGATGTGGGTGTGATGGTGTTGGACGAAAGGATAGCAAGTCTGACCCCAAACAGGAAGAACAAACATTTTCTATGGGAATGTTTCTATGGATAAATTATGTCTTTTTTTTCATTTTCTCTCCGAAAGGGAATGCTACTGTTGCGGTCCTTTTTTTAAAAAAAAAACCTCTCCTTTTCTCATTTCTGCAACCAATATTAGCCATCTCATCTCCTTCTAATCCTGGTCTCCTCAAGTCTGTATCAACATTGACCATGGCGACATACCTCTCCATCCCTGTGCGTCCTGGCGCAGTTGTCCACGCGCTGCTTGTCCCAGAAGGCGTCCGGGCGCAGCACGAGGATGGAGGGGGCGTCCGAAGCCAGCGTCGCCATCACCTGCCTGATGCACGCCCTCGCCAGACGCCAAGCGCCACGCTGGGCGTCCACTATCACCGCCAGGCCATTGCGTCGGGTGTCAGGACTGAGATGAGCGCACACACACACTTTAATATAATATGGGAAGACGGAGGCCTTAACAGTCAGATACTTAAGATACTAAGGTCAATACCGTTAAGGAGTCAGACACTTTTGAGATATTAAGGTAGATCCTTAAGTAGGGGTCAAAGGGATAACTATGGTCCAATTTTTAAAGATAAGGCCTTTTGAAAATTCAAACATATTTGATTGTGGGGGAACAGTGATAACATTTTACTTTACTACCATGATTTTTTTGAGAGATTGATAATATCTAACAAAAGTGACAGCTGCAGATCACATGACTTGACGTATGAATACGTGGAAGTAGATCTAGTACCTTACCAGCTATAAGACAAGACCCTTCCTTTGGACATTCGACTGTAATGTTCCATTTTACCCTACCTTAATCAGTTTTTTTTAATGTGAGTAAGGGTCAAAGCAACCGTGAACAGACTATAAATAATCCCCGGTGATGGGCGCACTCAAATAACCGCCCTCGGCCCTTCTGACAAACAGCTCTTGCTCTCTCTTATACATCCCTTGGTCGCTAAGACAAACCTCTTAGCCCCACTGAAACCTCCCTTGGCCGCTATGACACACCTCTTGCCCCCTATTACGCACCTATTGCCCCCTCTGATACCTCTTGCTTCCTCTGACACACCTCTTGCCCCCTCTGACACACCCCATGGCCCCTTTGACCCACTTCTTACTCCTATGACACCTCTTGCCCCTATGAAACACCTCTTTCCCTCTCTGACACACCTCTGACCCTATATAACACACACGTTGTCCCCTCTGACACAAACTTGACCCCCTCTGACACACCCTTGACCCCTCTA
>CABEEJ010001250.1:37543-48402 GCA_901482245.1 Timema douglasi | reverse complement strand
ATCAACAAACACTTCGGTAATATCAGGAGGGATTGACCTGACATAGGGATATATAAACACATGACTTACAAACTAGATCAACAAACACTTCGGTAATATCAGGAGGGATTGACCTGACATAGGGATATATAAACACATGACTTACAAACTAGATCAACAAACACTTCGGTAATATCAGGAGGGATTGACCTGACATAGGGATATATAAACACATGACTTACAAACTAGATCAACAAACACTTCGGTAATATCAGGAGGGATTGACCTGACATAGGGATATATAAACACATGACTTACAAACTAGATCAACAAACACTTCGGTAATATCAGGAGGGATTGACCTGACATAGGGATATATAAACACATGACTTACAAACTAGATCAACAAACACTTCGGTAATATCAGGAGGGATTGACCTGACATAGGGATATATAAACACATGACTTACAAACTAGATCAACAAACACTTCGGTAATATCAGGAGGGATTGACCTGACATAGGGATATATAAACACATGACTTACAAACTAGATCAACAAACACTTCGGTAATATCAGGAGGGATTGACCTGACATAGGGATATATAAACACATGACTTACAAACTAGATCAACAAACACTTCGGTAATATCAGGAGGGATTGACCTGACATAGGGATATATAAACACATGACTTACAAACTAGATCAACAAACACTTCGGTAATATCAGGAGGGATTGACCTGACATAGGGATATATAAACACATGACTTACAAACTAGATCAACAAACACTTCGGTAATATCAGGAGGGATTGACCTGACATAGGGATATATAAACACATGACTTACAAACTAGATCAACAAACACTTCGGTAATATCAGGAGGGATTGACCTGACATAGGGATATATAAACACACGACTTACAAACTAGATCAACAAACACTTCGGTAATATCAGGAGGGATTGACCTAACATAAGGATATGTCAAGACACGACTTACAAACTAGATATATAAGCAAATCGTCAACATCAGGTAGTATTGACATTATATAGCGATGCATCAATAAACGACAAACAAATTCAACAAACACATAGGTTGATAAGTCAGTTGATAAAATACTTAAATATAAAAACTGGCAATAGTGCATATTATCTTTCAGCGACAAGTATATCTTACTTATTCTGAATTTCTTCATTATTTTTTTTGCTCTAACTGAACATAGGTTGGTTCACTACTTTCATGTATCGTAACTTACCACTTTCATTATAAATATCATACTTCATTCACGGGAGGAGTTTACCTCTGAAAGGTCTTTTTTCTTACCGATATCCTACTATATAATAGATTTCTGGTAGGGAAAAAAGTCCTTTTCCAGGTAAACTCCTACCGTGAACGAACAATACATTCCATTTAATTAATTGATTGATTCTGTCCAAAAATACGAATATAAATAACATGATTATAGGGTGTATTCTGTACATCTCGTTTACACTAAAAATAATCATCCTTACCTTGACGGATTACACTATGACCCTATCTTATAAACTAGAGACCATAGTGGAGTAATGCGAGGTAAGCTTGCTACCTTACAGGGTAAGTTAAGGGTACAATTAAATGGCAACTACCATCTTAGACTTCCATCAATGACTTTAGAATGGCTTTCCACGAAACTGTCAGGAAATAAAAATTGATTGGGTACTTTTAGGTTAAAGTCCCCAACCCTCATTGGCGCCCTGACCAGTTGGTTACGGGGACATTTAGGACATGTTTCTCGACAGGCCCGAGTGAAAACCACATCACTTAGATGGGAACCTCATGTTTTTTTTTACGAAGGTTCAGTCAAGATAAGTTGTACCTTGAGACTGTAATAGCGCTCTACCGGCTCCAGAAACACGTCGTCCATTATGTGATAATATATACCTGTCAAGAAAATAGGTGGGGTCCCCTCTCTCCCCTAAACTCCTCCTACTTACACTGACCTTAGACAACATTTCAGAGCAGGATCGACTGCTAGGGTCGGGTCGGTACGGTCATATTTTCATAGGAAGACCTTTATTTGACAGAACAGTTCTTATTTTAGCACCGCGTCCCACTAACCGACCGGGTTAGATACATACGTTCTATTTATTCTTATGTGTTATGGATGAGAAAGATTGAACCGAGAGGAAGTGTACCCGCATTTGCATGGCTAGTGGAAACCCATCTAGGGAAAAAAATACCCTCAGTACATTTGACGGGGCTCCTAACCCCGATCTCCCCGTCATCGGCAATTAAGTATATTGCGCAAGTGACGCCTTAGAGTCCAAGGGTCGGTATCTAGTCGATCACGATCAGCCGGATGATCTCATGGCAAATTTGAGTCGATCACGTAATAAAACTACATCGTCATTAAAAGTCGATATTTTGTGTCTTTTTAGCTCGCAAATATATCGAGTACTTTCAAATAACATTTGAGAGTGACCAAAATGTTAGAAGAAATTTAAATAGTTAAATATACAAAAATATATATATTTTTTCTATTAAGGTAGGAACAAAAATATTCTAAGGAAGATTAAATTTAAGAAATAAATATTAGATTTTATATATATATAAAAAAAAGAATTTGAAGTTTAGGCTATTGGAGAAAAGATAGTTGATTGTGGGATTTTTGAAGTTTTAAGTCGATCACGGTCCAAAAATATTGCCGACCTTTGCCTTATACCATTCTGCCACTTAAGCGGGTGATAGAGAAGTTACTTTTATAAACCCTGATTTGCAAAGGAAGCCTACTTGTGACCCTCAACATTGATTGAAAATCACGCAAATTTGGCATTCTAGAAAAAAGTTATTAATGAAACGGAAATAAGAGTATAAAGGGGAATATAATAAATTTTTTCCCACCACTGTGGCAATGTAAGTTTTTAGCTATCAACTAACATACTTATTTTGAAAATCAGACGGTAGATATACTTTCGCATGTCCGACACTAAAGACCGCTTCACACTTAAAGCTAAGCTAAGATTTGCTCTGCTAACTGTTTAGAAAAATAGTTGAACACAATTTTTTAAATGTGTTAGTTCACACAAAAAGCTAAGCTATGTCTTGCCATGCCACGCCATGTTTTTTTCTGATTTCTGGCTGGACAAATCTTCCATCTCACATCTTGGGCCGTTTTAAGTTGCCCATGTGCATAATGCAGCTTTTACTCCATGTTGAACATACGCAGTGCTGGATTGTTGAAAATAACCAAATAAGTGTCGAAATTTTGTTTTCAGTTTGTTTCACGTGTATTTAAATAATATTCTATTTAGGTTTTACATCTAATAAGTGTTTTTATATTAAAATTAAATTGTTAATTGAACAAGTCAAGCTTCCACATTCTAAATTTTCTTCCTCTTCCAAAACAGCTGCTAATAGCAGCAACTCCTTTCCTCAGTACTATCATCCGAGTTGAAACAAGACATTTTGGAGAATACTTTAACTTCACTGGAGCAGACCAGAAAGAAACAACAGCGAATTCAGGAGGGAAAAGAGGAACCATAGCTTAGCTTAGCAATGAGTGTGAAACCAAACTAACAAATTCTTAGCACAATATAGCTTAGCTTAGAGTTCTGTGTGGATTGGCCTTTATGCTCAGCCAGTAACGTTTCCGCCCACCAAACAAAGGGTACCGGTTTCGATTCCCGACAAGGCTGAAATATTAATCATGTTTGAAATTGATATACTTCCCCTTTCATAGTGATGAATAAACGGATGTTGGATGTTGTGTCTGTTACAGATTTAAGTTAGTTTATAAATCGCGCAATAAACAATAGTTTCAGGAAGATCACGTTAAATACCTCAAATAAAAATCGAAAGGTACAAGGGGAAAAGAAGGAGGCGAGTCCAATTTTAACTGAAATAGAGTTAATCCTCCCATATGTGAATCAATTATAATACTTTTCTGATCCACTTTGTATTATGGATAAAAGAGATCTTTGTCATATTAATTAAAATATAAATATTTTCTGGGTTATTATGGGATTTGGTATATTACATCTTTGTCCTGGAAAAATGTATGTAATGTGACTTCCCCCCTTTCCCATCGTACCCTTTATATACTTTAATATATTCATAAGCCAAGTAATGTAATCTGCAGCTGTAGTTTTTGATAGATGTTTGGTCTATAGCTACGTTGGGCTTTCTACTAATAAGAAAAATACTATCTTAAAGTTTAATTATTGCATTTCAATTTTTTATTTTAAACTTTAAATCACAAATATCCTCAGGATTTGATGATTCAAAGACATAACCTACATATACATACATCCAGTTTGCTTTGTACCGAAGAATCACTTCCAAAATTCTCTCTTCTCACCCTTTCTCCTTAAGAATTATTTATTTGTCCTCCTGTGTGTGTGTGTATATATATACACCATTTGGGTGTGATTCTTCGGTAAAAAGCATACTGTATCGGACTCATCCTTAGGAAGAACTTTCTTTTGAACGACTTTACAGAAGAAAATGTTGAGGGACAGAGGAGCTTAGGAAGAAGGAGGATTCAAATATTAGATGACTTGAAGAAAAGAAGAAAATTTTTGTAGCTGAAGCTGGAGGCATAGGACAGGGCGAATTGGCGGTATAAGTTCACTGACAAAAGGAATGGACATGTCGTAAGACAGAACAGCTATTATTAATAATAATAATAATATACTCTAATATATATCATAATATAGTATACTATTTTATATTAATCCAACATTTCAATGAAAATTAACTTTTATGAGCGTAGTTGAAGGCAACGTGATATAAAGGTCTGATCGTTCTATTTTTCTCTGCGCATGAATGTACAGTTACTAAAAAAAAAGCGTATTGTAAGCCTGTAACGAACAACATTACCGGTCTTGATAAGATTTCTAGGGCAATTCACAATTTTATGAGTGAGACCTACCACAGTTTATAATTGCTCGGTGTGCAATGGAACACTACAACTTACAAGGACGCAAGGAGACAGTGATTACCTGTTGGCCAACGACAGAAGGGAGAATAGTTTTAAATCTGCTATGTTGGTATGACACAATCGTATATAATTACTTTTATAGTCTGTTGTAGTTATATATATTTATTACCGGTCTAATTTGGCCTGGCATTTTTACAATTTTAAATCAAGGCCTTATTTACATAATATAAAAAGAATTCCTACTATTATACATTATCCGATTTTATTTAATCTAAACAGGTTGTAGTTAGCAACATTTATTAAAGTGTTTATCAGCTTTTAAAAACACCAACTCCACGGTGCGAGCCAGCAAGCAAGTTATAGCTGCCGAGCGGCCGCCACCCTTAACTATGTTAGTGCCAACTTTTTCATAAGGAGGGGATTTCTGTCCTACAACAATGTACTAAAACCAGCTAAGGTTTCTGCAGAAGGGAGCACGAGTAATTTTACAGTTTTTATAGAATATACATTTTTTTGGGCAAAAATAAATCAAATATCTCTCCAGTAGCGACATAGAATTTAGCTTTCTGTACATACTAATATAAACAGATCTTGAATATCTGTTAAGGGTGTCCTGGAATTTTGTCAAAACTTTTTTTTTAATTTAAAAAGTTTTGACAAAATTCCAGGACACCCTTAACATATATTCAAGATCTGTCGATATTAGAATGTGCAGAAAACTAAACTCTATGTCACTACTGGAGAAGTATTAGATTTATTTTGGCAAAAAAAAATGTATATTCTATAAAAACTGTAAAATTACTCGTGCTCCCTTCTGCCGCACCTTAAGAGTGTGCATTTTTATACCCCTCATAGGACGGGGAGATCGAGGTTCGAATCTCAATCGGGTGAACTGGGGGTGGTTTTAACTAAATGGTTTTCCACTCTCCTTCCACTAAAATGCGGGTTCACTTCCTCTAATTCAACCTTCCCAATTCCTAATCTATTAGCGTAATTAGTACTTAAAGCGTATAACCCGAACGGGTAGTAAGACGTGGTGCTAAATATTATTATTATTATTATTTTTATATCCATCATCCAACTCTGGGATACAAGCAAGAACTTGACTAAGTGGATGCTTAGTGGACACTAGCGTGGGTTTGCTTGCGTCATCATAGGTTAAAATATGTGTACTCGGGACCACACTATCGCTCCACTAAGCATTCACTAACGTTCTTGCATACCACCCACAGTCGGCTCGAAATCGTACATCCACACGAACACTATTATTACACGTGAATCAATTCTTATTAAACATTAATGGAAATAAAGATTTAATAGAAGTTCCTAATACAAAACATTGTTGAAATATTAAACCATATTTGGATAAAAATTGCTTTGAAAAGATCGTTTTTGACCATTTTAGAATGACGTCACAGATGAGCACTGTGTACAAATCTGAATTCTGTCATAACAGGGACATACTGTAGTTATTAACAAGAAACTTTGTCGCTTCGTCCTCCATCGTCACCGCGGAAAATTTCGAGTAATCATCCAATTACGAATTCACTCCACATATTTCTAGCAGAGCTTGGTCTTTTATTTTCCCTTAAATTTACATAACTCACGCGAACTGAGTTGGGCTGGCTATGATGATTATTTATTTAATATTTTGTATAATACCTTCTACTTTCTCTAGACTACTTCCATTTTTAATGTTTAACTTTTTTTAACCTTACAATTTTATTCGTATCTTTATGCATTATTCTACAATTACTCTGGTTTTCCTCAAAACTGAATATGTGTAACATCTCTATATAAAACCTAAACATGTCGTCATAGAAGACTTAGTGGTAAAAAAAAAAAAAACTAGCGCAGAATATAAACGTGGTCATGTAATGAATGAGCTCTAAGCCAATCACAAGATTTCCGCCTAATCGTTGTGACCTGTTCTGCTGAAGTTCAACTCATCTCTATTTTGTCCGCTCTGTCTATGATGTTCGGCACAGGAGAACCAATAAAATATCAGAACAAACCATTTCAAACCAGTGCGCATGATCTAAATTATAATATCATGCCCATACACTATAAAATAACAATAATATGTTTATACACCAGAAAATAAAATATGCTGATAATCCACTGTTATAAGTTAGCGTTGCAATGCATCACGGGTAAACAAACAGCGAGTAAATTGCGGTGCTACTCAATCTGATTATTTTTTTATATTATCGGCGAACGTATACATTATGCTTAAGGCTAATATCAAATAAAGAGAAGAGAATAAAAATAAAGATGATATAATTTTATCATTTATTACTTTCTACCAAATCAAATATGAACATTATTTTTTATTTAGGTTATTAGTTTGTAAATAGTGTGTTTATAAAATCCCATGTTCATAAATGATGTGTTTGTAATCTTTAGCTTAGTCGGTCTATTGAGACAAAGGTCCAGGGTTCAATTCCTGGCTTGTACGAACAATCTATTATTGGGGATATTGGATATTTTACTTTGAGAGTGAAAGTGATAACTTGAAGGCAGGGAGACTGGATGCTGTGTCTGATCTAGAATTAAGGGAGTGGTTTCAGAAAGTTTACGTAAATACCTCTATCGAAAAATAAATCATAACATTAAAATATTTAAAACTCCAGGAATTAAACGGTTCTATTAATCCGTGTTATGATTTTACGTGGAGTGTAAACTTGTTGATCACCCCTCTCACCTTGTTTTGGATCTACTATAAACAGTATTGTTATATCATCACTCTCACCTTGTGTTGTATATACTTTAGAGCATTAATGTTCTATCTTAACATTCACCTTGTGATGTATCTACTAGAAATTGGTATTGTTCAGCCATCACTCTCACAATGTGTTGTATCTACTATACAAAAGTATTGTTATATCATCACTCTCACCTTGTGTTGTATATACTTTAGAGCATCAATGTTCTATCTTAACATTCACCTTGTGATTTATCTACTAGAAATTGTTGTTGTTTATCCATAACCCTCACATTGTGTTGTGTCTACTATACAACAGTATAATTCTATCATCACTCTCACCTTGTGTTGTATCTACTATACAACACTAATGTTTTATCCTAGCTCTCAACCTGTGCTGTACCTACTATACATCAGTGTTTTTCTTTCTTAGCTCTCATCTTGTGTTGTATCTACTAGAAAGCAGTATGATATTGTCACCTTCACCTCTAGGGGAAAGTAGGGCAAACAAAACGTAGGGTAGTATTTGTCCTGTACTGAGTTTTATTTTTATGGGTCACGGTTGCCTGCCGCTGGACAACTGGCGCTAACAACTGACAGAGTAACTATCCAAAACAGTTATCTTGTCATAGTTTTGACTCCTTACTAAACCATCGGAATTTAGGTCAGTGTGGTTTGACGGACAACAGGTAGGCCTACATTTTGAATAAAATGTTATTCGATTCATCGAAATGGACGAGTGGTCAGGAAGCACGGACACATTTACAACACACACTGGTTCCATTCCTATGAGTTCTAGGGTATCTATTTTATTACTGTTCGTAAATAATAAGCTATTTTCTTGATTATTATTTAAAGTACCTAATTCACTTTCATGCAATACATTCTCATTGGAAGGTACGTGAGTAAAGGAATCGGTCTAGTCTTGTCTGGCTTTTCGATAAGTGTTAATATAGAGCCTCTGATGGCCAGATGTAATGAGTAACTCCCTTTAATAAATTGTTACCCGCCTCGGTTGGCGTAGTTGGCTAACGCACTAGTCGTGTTGAGCTCAACCGCTGAGGACGGGGAGATCGAGGTTCGAATCTCGGTCGGGTGAACTGTGAGTGGTTTTTTCCTAAATGGTTTTCCACTCCCCCTCCACGCAAATCCGGGTTCACTTCCTCTAATTCAACCTTCCCAACTCCAAATCCATTAGCGTAATTTAGTACTTAAAGCGTATAACCCGAACGGGTAGTAAGACGCGGTGCTAAATAATAATAATAATAATAATAATAATAATAATAATAAATTGTTTCTCACCCTTCTTCACAAAATGGTGTTACACTTCCTCTAGAATCCTACATCCTTCTCCTTATCTCATTAGTGTAAAGATATCGCATTCCATCCGGGATATCCGGATAGTAACACTAATGGAATTGGGACGAGGAGTACGAACCTAGAGGAAATGTACCAGCACTTGCATGTAGGAAGAGTGGGGAAACAAATTACGAAGGAACTGCCCTCACTATATCTGACTGAGATTGGAACCCCAACCTTTCCGTCAACGGTGAATCAGACAACACGAGAACGACGCCTTTTTTCCAATGCTCTCACTGCAGTGGGTCTCCATGGTTTACATATTTGTACAACCTGTTATGGGTGGTAGGATACGCTGTAAAGTTATTATTTTTTAAACTATCAGTGCGGAAAAAGACCCGCTTCGGTGACCGCATAGTATAAGGCGCTAGTCTCGCAATAAGCTAGACTAATGATGACGGGTAGATCGTGATTCGATCCTGGTTGAGTATACTGATGCTGGTTTTACCTAAATGAGTTTGATTTTTTTCTCTCTCCACGCAAATGCAGGTACACTTTCTCTTTTTCGAAACTTCCTCATCCCTAACCCATTAGCGTAATTATAACATAGTCCGAACGGATAGTAAGACACGGTGTCAAAAAAAAGTACCGAAAAGGATATAAATAAGCCTGATCTACAAACTCCGTATCCGTAAAGTCCTGATATAAGTCCTTTATTTTTAACACTCTGTAGAAGTTGAAAAAAACTTTATATTTTTAAGGACTGTTGCCACGGATAATCACGAAGAGCCAATAACAGGTATACAAACAAATGAGCACCGACGTGCGAATAGAGATGATTCTTCTAAACGTATCGTATGTTCATTTATCTAACTTTACTAGCAATTAATAAAAAAAATTTACCTACCTAGAATATCTTTATTTTTAAATAAATATACAATATTAAACAAAACAAAAATAGAGTTCTTAAAATGTTCTCTTTTTCATTTATATCACCACACAACTTACAAACTAACTTAAATATAGAACAGATGCAATACACAGCCTGCCCCCCGCACCCCAAGCAGTTAACTAATCACTCTGAAAGGGGAAACCCACATTTCACCAATGATACAATTTTCGGCCCTCCCGGGAATTAAACCCGCGACCTTTGACTCAGTTGACAGACGCACTGCTGACTCAGCTAAGGTGTTGAGTAGGAAAATTTTGATATTATTATTATTATTATTATTATTAGCACCGCGTCTTACTACCCATTCGGGTTATACGCACTTACGCTAATGTGTAATGGTAGGGTGATTGTGAGATGAAATGAAGGACCTACAGTTTAACGTGGAATCCGAACCACGGTGGAGGCCTGGCATTCCTCACATTCACAAGATGTCTTGTCAGAGGTGAAGGAAGGGTTTAGTAATCAGATAAATCTGTGCCGGGAGGTATCCATAAAAGAACTGTCATTTATTCTCTTTATCTTAATTGAGCCAACAGTTCTGGATTAACACACCATGTGTGTATAGTAAAACGAGGTTCCCGTGAAATCACCCCAAATTTCGGAAAGAAATACTTTATATATATATATATAGAGAGAGAGAGAGAGAGAGAGAGAGCATGCGGCCGGCCCTTTGCTGATGATCTATTAAATGTTATTGCATCTTGTTGAAACTTGAACCTCATTTGATTACTTTCACTGGTTTGTTTTGATGTAAGCATAAAACTTCAGAGCAATAGTTATTGATGCTTGGTAAATCAGTAAATTATTCACAAAATATCAATGTTTATGCATATACAAATGATTCGTTTTCTGCTTCAATCTAAGTGTGAATACTTAGTTTGGCTGATTGTTATTTTTAATAAAATATATTTCTTTGAACTAGGGTCAAAAAAAAAAGGATTGATGAAAGTTTTAAATGACAATTGATTTATTGTTAAACATAGAATTCATTAAAAAGAATATTT
>CABEEJ010001250.1:0-36979 GCA_901482245.1 Timema douglasi | reverse complement strand
GTAGGGTGATTGTGAGATGAAATGAAGGACCTACAGTTTAACGTGGAATCCGAACCACGGTGGAGGCCTGGCATTCCCCACATTCACAATATGTCTTGTCAGAGATGAAGGAAGGGTTTGGAAATCAGATAAATCTATGCCGGCACCGAGGATTGAACCCCGGCCGCCAGCACAGAAGTCTGACACCTTACCCCTAGACCACCAGGTCACCTACATTTACTTATTTACTCTGACGCTAGACCTCGAAAGTTCACTGCCACACTTAAAAAAAGTACGCCACCTATCCCTACCTTAAGCTAGTTCTACCCAGTCCACCTCACTACACCTTACCCCTACCTTAAGCTAGTTCTATCCAGTCCACCTCCCTACATCTTATCCCTATCTTGAGCTAGTTCTATCAAGTCCTCCTCATTACCCCCTATACTCTATCTTGAGCTAGTTCTATCCAGTCCACCTCACTACACCTTATCCCTATCTTGAGCTAGTTCTATCCAGTCCACCTCACTACATCTTATCCCTATCTTGAGCTAGTTCTATCAAGTCCTCCTCATTACCCCCTATCCCTATATTGAGCTAGTTATATCTAGTCAACCTGATTACACTCTATTTCTTTCAACTCCATTCTAATGTTATCCTCCCATCTGCGTCTAGGTCTTCCCAATGGTCTCTTCTCATTGGGTCTGCCCATCAATACCCTGAAAAAAAATTCTCGATTCTTCCAATCACGCTGTTTGTCCTATCCACTGTAATCTACGAGACTTGACTATCCTAACAATGTTTTGTGATGAGTACAGAGTATGTAACTCATAATTATGTAACGTCCTACACTCCCCAGTATATTCATCCCATTTCGGACCAAATATCTTCCTAAGCACCTTGTTTTCGAATACTCTAAATTTATTTTCGCCTTTTAAGTTAAGAGAATATGTTTCACACCCATAGAAAACAGCAAAATTATTATTTGGTATATTACGCGTTTAACATCCATAAAAGCAGGCGAGATATCAACAACTTACTGACCGAGTAATAGCATGCTTTTATGAACTGTATTATTTTGTTTCCTAATATCCACTCTAATAACGTCATTGCTAGTTAAAATTGTTCCTAAATATTTAAACTCATTAACCATGTAAAATTATATGTTGCTCGAAGTAATCTTTAAACTATCGTCTTCAATCTGTGTTCTCTGTGTGATCATATACGATTCTTTTCAACGTTCACTTCTAAGCCGCTAGTAGGGTTTGCCCATTTCTTGCAACAGCTTCCTTGCATGTTGACAGGTAAAGTAAATTTTCTACAGCTAGAAACTAGCATTAGTGAATTTCTGAGAATACCTGTTACAAATTTACTAAAACTAATATCATAGGCCTCTACGTAAAATCATATGATTTTCAGATTTAACTTTTGACAGATAGTATTATTGATAAAATAATAGTAATACAAAATATATATTGCTATAAAGTAAATGTATAAAAGTTGAACCTATTTTCCTTCCTTCATTTTTTCATCATATATATTTTTATAGCTATTCCACTTGACATGTTCTGTTGAGAAATGCTATAAAAATAAATCAGTTTTTTTTATCACTTCACGGTACATTAGTTCTAAAAGTTTTTAAGATGAACTTTAAAGTAAAGGTAAACTTCTTTACCTCCTCGCAGTAGAAATAACGTTTATGTTCGTAGAACATAGTTAACACCAGTTCAATTCCCGGACAGTTTCTTCAATAATATAATATACAAGTGCCTAGATGCCAAGATTAGGAGGAATAAAGTAAACTAAACTTGAGCAAATAGAAAAGTTAATGGTTTAAAAAAAAGTTCATTGTATAAGTCACGGAATTTATGCTTAGCCTCAGTGTTGCTGTTTGAGGTTGATCTAGCTTGTTAGTCAGGTGTTGATATAATTAAGTAGCTTTCTAGATTGAAAATGACACTTTAAATTAACAGGTTAGGGAAATCCAACTAAACCAAACTAAACCAGGTGTGTGAAATTAGTTAACAAACTCGTGGCTTTCATCCTTCACTTTTCACGTTTGATATGAACTTTAAAAAATAAATAGGTATTTTAAATTCCAGTTTAAAGATTAATGTTTATGATACATGATTATTATATACACATTTTTTTTTACGTGATGTGATAGTTAATGGCGGTACGAGATCCATCAAAAGATCTCTGTAGCCTCCTCTGATGATCGGCCGGTGGCGAAATTCACAAGCGAAAAAATTGATCGAGAAAAATGGCCGTTTAACAGGAATATTGGCACCGCTCCCGTCTTTACTTACACCTTGGTATAAGGACAAAAATGCAAGGTTGCAGCAATTCACATCACCAAGCCAAGGAATCAGACATTTTCAAGGTTGCAGCTACTAATATCCCCATACCAAGGAATCAGGATATTTCAAGGCTGCACCCACTCACATCCCCATACCAAGGAATCAGGATATTTCAAGGCTGCACCCACTCACATCCCCATACCAAGGAATCAGGATATTTCAAGGCTGCACCCACTCACATCCTCATACCAAGGAATCAGGATATTTCAAGGCTGCACCCACTCACATCCTCATACCAAGGAATCAGGATATTTCAAGGCTGCACCCACTCACATCCCCATACCAAGGAATCAGGATATTTCAAGGCTGCACCCACTCACATCCCCATACCAAGGAATCAGGATATTTCAAGGCTGCACCCACTCACATCCTCATACCAAGGAATCAGGATATTTCAAGGCTGCACCCACTCACATCCTCATACCAAGGAATCAGGATATTTCAAGGCTGCACCCACTCACATCCCCATACCAAGGAATCAGGATATTTCAAGGCTGCACCCACTCACATCCCCATACCAAGGAATCAGGATATTTCAAGGCTGCACCCACTCACATCCTCATACCAAGGAATCAGGATATTTCAAGGCTGCACCCACTCACATCCTCATACCAAGGAATCAGGATATTTCAAGGCTGCACCCACTCACATCCCCATACCAAGGAATCAGGATATTTCAAGGCTGCACCCACTCACATCCCCATACCAAGGAATCAGGATATTTCAAGGCTGCACCCACTCACATCCTCATACCAAGGAATCAAGATATTTCAAGGCTGCACCCACTCACATCACCATACCAAGGAATCAGGACTTTTCAAGGTAGCAGCCACTAATATCACCATACCAAGGAATCAGGATATTTCAAGGTTGCACCCACTCACATCACCATACCAAGAAATCAGGACTTTTCAAGGTTGCAGCCACTAATATCACCATACCAAGGAATCAGGATATTTCAAGGTTGCAGCCACTCACATCACCATACCAAGGAATCAGACATTTTCAAGGTTGTAGCCACTCACAGTACCATACCAAGGAATCAGGACTTTTCAAGGTTGCAGCCACTAATATCACCATACCAAGGAATCAGGATATTTCAAGGTTGCACCCACTCACATCACCATACCAAGAAATCAGGACTTTTCAAGGTTGCAGCCACTAATATCACCATACCAAAGAATCATAACTTTGCAAGTTTGCTGCAACACACATCACTTCTCCAAGGAATAAGGGCTTTTCAAGGTTGCAACCACTCACATCACCATAACAAGGAATCAAGACTTGGTAATTTAGTCACACCTTTCATCCCTACACCAAGATATCAAGACTTTTAAAGGTTGAAACTACTCTCGTTTTCATGCCAAGGTATTAGGACTTTGAGAGGTTCACACCACCATATTTTTAATAGTTTTAACGTCAATATAAAACTAAGGTGAGGTATTTTTGTGGATATCGACATAATCAATTATCACTTTAAGTTAAACAATTGTGCTTGCCTTTTATCAAAGTTTACTTTCAAGCTACCCCCATGATAAATATTTAATTATAAATACTTCTCGTTTCCTGAGTCAACCTACCTTATTTTCGAACATAAATTTTTCCTAAATGATTTTTGAAAACTGTATGCATCCATAATACAAGGGCCCCCTTACCCCTCAATGTTTTAACCCAGGTCGCGTCGTCCGGCCGACCGACCTTGAACCGGGTCAGGGAAATGTTTACCGAACGTTTCTCATTTAAATATGCAAACAGCTCCTTCTAGATTGATTAAGTAACTTTGAAGTATTTGGCGAACAACCTTTCTAAACACAGTGTTGTTTTTTTACTTGGGGAAGAGGGTGTGTCAGAATACATCTTACGTAAGGTTTTTTTAATCAATGTTTATAATGAGACAAAATCTAAAAAAAAAAATCATTTATTTTTGTCAGAAAATCTCGAAATGTTTCATTTTCATTATTTGACTAATACCACTCTTTAATCACTAATGTTCACCGTTTTATAGAAACAATTCAAGACAAGATGAAGACTTAAGATTTTGCAAAAAAAACAACCACTAGTTAATTATAATACATATTACAGTTGAATTCGTGTTTTCAATTTTAATTTCAATTTAAATTTCGTTTATTATAGTGACCCACCTCGGTGGCTTAGTTGGCTAACGCGCCTGTCGTGTTGAAGCTCGACTGCTGAGAACGGGGAGATCGAGGTTCGAATCTCAGTCGGGTGAATTGGGGGTGGTTTTTCCTAAATGGTTTTCCACTCTCCCTCCACATAAATGCGGGTTCACTTCCTATAATTCAACCTTCCCAATTCCTAATCCATTAACGTAATTAGTACTTAAAGCGTATAACCTGAACGGGTAGTAAGACGCGGTGCTTATTATTATTATTTATTATAGTGCTGGCTAACAGTCACAGCTCTAATAACAGGCCAGCACTTTAAAGTACACAAGTACACGATATGTGAGCATAATTACAATAAAAATAAAAATACAAATATAAATTTTTTTATCCCTGCGTTTCACTACCCGTTTAGGTTCGTTCACGGTAGGAGTTTACCTCTGAAAGGCCTTTTTCCCTACCAGAAATCTATTATATAGTAAGATATTGGTAGGAAAAAAGACCTTTCAGAGGTAAACTCCTACCGTGAATGAAGTATATACTCTTATGTGCTAATTACGCTAATGGTTTTAGGGATGAGTAGGGTTATATTTATAGGAAGTATACCAGCGTTTGCGTGGAGATAGAGTGTAAAACAATTTTGGAAAACGAACTTCAGTACATCCGAGCAAGATTCGAACCTCTATCTATATGTCATTGCCAGTATGGTCTACTGCGATACCTTAGACCACGTGGCCACCGAAGGGGGTAAAAATAACCAATCGATTAAATTAATCTAATATAGCAAATATTAAATAAAGATTATGATAGAGAGGTAGGGATCAAAAATCATGGGAAAAAAAGACACGTAATTTAAGGACGGGCCCTCAGCAACCACATTTCTTTTTTAGTCACCGCGTCTTTGTAACCATTCATGTTAAAAGCATATGTATTACGATAATTTGTTAGGGGTGAGGAAGGGTGAATTCAAAAGAAGTGTACCCGTATTTGCGTGAAGAGTGTAAAGCCATTTAGGAAAAAAAACAAACTCCTGTAGCAACAAACCGATATAACCCTGATCTCCCCGTCATCGAAAGTTCAGTCTATTGAGAGAGAGAGAGACACCTTTTAGACCAATCGACCACCGAAGCGGGTCTATTATTGGTTGCGCTGAATTAAGTACGCAAACATTGCTGGTGTACATAGGTTCTTAAACAAACCAAACTCGCACCTGCAGATAGTTTAATCCTCGAGACTCTGTCCACGTGTATTGTCCTCCATTGCTCTTCCAGACACACACTCACACGCGGGGTCACGTGACCGAAGCAGGGCGACCGGTCGCTGCCGACGCTGGAGCCAGACTGGAGCTTGTGGGTCTAGGAGGTTCACTGGCTGGCTGCTTCCAGCTGGCGTGGTACAGGAGTGCGCATGCGCTCGTGCGACTTTGACGATGGTTTAGTTTGTTAGCAACTTTATGAGTACAGGTGTGATACGACTCGAAATAAAGGGACACGTGGAGGATGTTTTCTCACTGAAACCGGGGTAGAGGAAACTGATATTTATTGATTTATCTGTTTCCCTTGAAACATAGCCAAGGGGAAGTTTAGGAAGGTGCTGTACCTCCCATTGACAGATAGCCGAGGGGAAGTTTCGTTGGATTATTTACCTCCCGTTGACAATTAACTGAGGTGAAGTTTAGTTGGATGGTGTACCTCCACATTAACACATAGCCGGGGTGAAGTTTAGTTGGGTGTTTTACCTCCCGTTGACAATTAATTGAGGTGAAGTTTAGTTGGATGGTGTACCTCCACATTAACACATAGCCGGGGTGAAGTTTAGTTGGGTGATTTACCTCCCGTTGACAATTAATTGAGGTGAAGTTAAGTTGGATGGTGTACCTCCACATTGACACATAGTTGGGGTGAAGTTTAGTTGGATGCTGTACCTCTTATTGACACATAGCCGAGGTGAAGTTTAGAAAGGTGCTGTACCTCCCATTGACAGATAGCCGTGGTGAAGTTTAGTTGGGTGTTTTACCTCCCGTTGACAATTAACTGAGGTGAAGTTTATTTGGATGCGGTACCTCTCCATTGACACATAGCCAAGGTGCAGTTTTTGAAGGTGCTGTATCTGACGTCATCACTTGACGGTGAAGTGATGTGCAGTTTTTGAAGGTGCTGTATCTGACGTCATCACTTGACGGTGAAGTGAGGCGCAGTCCAGTGATTGAAGGTGGGATCACTTTATAAATGAAGGAGTCGTGTTTCCTCCTCTCCAGACGACCTCAGGTGTGAGAGAGAGCGCAATACCGCCCTCGGCGAGGCAACTCTACCAGTCTCTTGGTCAACACAGGACGTTCAACTCGCCTCCAACCTGGGGACCGATGGCTCCTCTCAGGAAGGTCATGAGTTTGATCCCTTTCTGCTTCTTGTACCACTGATAGTTATATAACGATGGTGGTACCCAGCGTGGACTTTCAGAGGCTTATGTCAGCGCATGGATTATAAACTAATGCCTCAATTCGAACCTCGATATTCGGCCATCCAACCTATTATTTAAACTCATTATTCAGTTCAACTTAGCTTTGAGGGTCAACTTCACTAACGATACATAGTTTCATAGTCCATCTCACCTCACAGATAACACGTAGCTTAGGCAAGTAATACAGCTTGAACCAGACGTCTTAATATCCCATCTCAACCCACAAATAACACCTAAATTAGGCAAGTAATACATCTTGAACCATACGTCTTAATATCCCGTCTCACCCTACAAATAACACCTAGCTTAGGCAAGTAATACATCTTGAACCAGATGTCTTAAGATCCCGTCTCACCCCACAAATAACACCTAGCTTAGGCAAGTAATACATCTTGAACCAGATGTCTTAAGATCCCGTCTCACCCCACAAATAACACCTAGCTTAGGCAAGTAATACATCTTGAACCAGATGTCTTAAGATCCCGTCTCACCCCACAAATAACACCTAAATTAGACAAGTAATACATCTTGAACCAGATGTCTTAAGATCCCGTCTCACCCCACAAATAACACCTAGCTTAGGCAAGTATTACAGCTTTAACCAGACGTCTTAATACCCCATCGGTAGTACTTGCAAATGTTGATTACAAGGAGCAAGGAATGAGAATATTTTACAAGTTTAACAAATCAGTTTATTAATATTCAAACTAGTCAATAATAAGTACATAGTATTACAGTTAGAAATGATTCAATCCATTCATTGTTTAAACATAAGAATATGAACCGATACAATTATATAAATAGCTCCACAAAGGAGATTCAGGTGTGAATCACCTAGGTACACCCTATAACCCACACTCATAGGTGATAGGTGTAAATAAGAAAGCTTGTAGCTCGTTAAAGCAGGACAAATAATAATTTATCAAGTGGGGTGGAAGGCAGCAATTCCACGGTAATATTAATTAGAGGTGGTAATAAAAATCTAATTTCAAATTTACCATACACAATTTTACTCCTGCCTGCTGAATGAGTCTTCCCGCTACTGCACTTAATAAACATTATAAGGAACTATGCCACACAAATTTAGTCCTAATTTAAGGAGCTACAAGGGAGGTAATTAACGTGAGTTAACTCCATAGAGAGTTAGACATTATAACGTTATAACTTCCTAGAAGCAAAACTATAGTTTCACAACCTGTACAAAGCGAACTACCAAGAAACTAGATGCTACTGATACTATGGCTGGACTTTTCCTAATTAGTACTGCCTGAGTAATCAATAGTATCTTAATTCTGTTACCCTACTAACGGGACAATATTACTAGATAAAATAGTGATAATTTATTTCTAACATTAAAGGCGCCTCAAGAGGACCGCGGACCACTACAATGGACTAGTAGCACTTCCACAGGTTGCGCATCGCAAGCCTGTACACGGTTAGACACATCAGAGACAAGTATCAGATACAGACTCAATTAGGTCGTGAAACATAGCAATAGATAACCTGGTATCCTCAATTATTAAATTATATTCCTTAAACTAGCCGCATCATGGTCATATAGTCCAAGGAATCTAATCTTGATCCTAATATTGGCGGCTAAGCCTAATAGACAAATAAAGGTAGTGCATAAAGCTATAAACTATGCCATATGGACATAAGGAAACAAGTCAGCAGTACTGACATACAAAAACTATGTCATAAGGACATTGAACAATAGAGCTCAAGGCCCAACAAAATACTACGGCATCCCTCAATACTTATAGTATCCGCCGTAGTTTGCTCTGCGGTGAGGAGGTGACATAGACGCCTCAACCATCGAGGTCTTCAGTACGTCTTCCTAGCTGATGATCGTGAATATCTTCCAGCAGTTCCTCCGTCAAGTGGTTACAGTTGAATAGATGTACGTGAACCAAGGACAGGTCTATTTAAACCAGTGCGACTAATACAATTTGGCAAGGTTTTCTCCACGTACGAAGAGGGGGATAGCTGACCACTAGCGCTAGCCGATGACTGTTGGTATCTTCTGGACTGATGCCTCTCTCATTTACTCGTCGTCTGTCTCAGGTGTTAGATGTTTGTGTGTTGGTCTTCTAAGCCGAGCTGCCTCGTTCGCTGGGGCAACCTTTGATGAGGATTGGGCGTCAACCGCTTGTGATGTAGTGAGGCTATACCTGCCACACATTATTATAACTTATTAGATCTGGTAGTAACAGTTTTAACCTTTTATAGGGCTTCATTGCGTTTACGTGTTAAAAATTAATTAACACGTTACATTGAGATTCCTTTTCACCCCACAGATAACACCTAACATATACAAGTAATACAGCTCGGACCAGAATCACACGGTGGTGTGGTAACTTGTATTATTATACTTTAGAAATTAACGGAATGGAGAGAAGTGAAAACATTTTACCATGATTATTATTAAAAAAAATACAACAAAATTGAATTTTAATGAATATACAATGAGAAAAAAAAACCCAGCACAATCGCATTGATCCTGTAATCACTGTCGCCAAGGGAAGAATGCTTAGGTGCGATTTATGTTATGAGCGTAATCTTGCAAACAATTTCCCGGTAAATCGGCCGTGAGATGGAAGGAAACTGTAGTCTGTATTTTTGCAGTTTTATTTAATGACAAAACTCGTTTTTTAACACAACTTTAATAAAACGTTTATTTATTAGATACTTTTAGTTTAAGTTTACACACACACCAACTTACACACGGACACGTACATGGGCACACGCACACGCACAATGATACAGACGCACGTGTACACGCACGCACACATACACATATACATACACACATACACAGTTATTTCAACAGTTCTTGAATATCTGCTATGAGCACTGTGACAAACTTTTTAACGACGTTGTTTGCTTGGATATTTCAAAGATATTTTGCAAAGCGGGCTTCATCTTTACTTGACGCACCTAATCACTTTAAGCAACATAAAACTTAGTTTATCTACTTATGACACTTCCCCTCTTCCTCTGACGCGTTTACACAGTAACTATAGTTTTTTGCTCCTTGAAAACATGCACTTGCTTTTCAAGAAGGCATATTTCTTGTTTCCAATTCTAGATGAACATAAATGCTTCAATAAACTTTTTTAATCCACATCCTGGCAGGAAGATTCTTACAGGACATTTTCATGACCAAGCCTAATACCTTAAGCTGTAGAGAATTTATTAAAAATACGTTTACAAAAAAAAGACTAATTCAAGATAAAAATAACAATTTTGTGGCATTGTAGGATTATATTTAGAATTATTTAAGAATTTGTGGTTTTTGTTTCAACGTTATATCTTTAAAACTCACTTAATAAAACGAGAATTCATTAACATGGGAAACCCTATCTTGTTCCTCCGTGACGTCACAGGTAGTAGGCAACGTCCTTAAGAGAGAAGAGAAAAACATGGGAAACCCTATCTTGATCCTCCGTGACGTCACAGGTAGGCAACGTCCTTAAGAGAGAAGATAAAAACATGGGAAACCCTCTCTTGATCCTCCGTGACGTCACAGGTAGGCAACGTCCTTAAGAGAGAAGAGAAAAACATGGGAAACCCTATCTTGATCCTCCGTGACGTCACAGGTAGGCAACGTCCTTAAGAGAGAAGATAAAAACATGGGAAACCCTCCTATCTTGATCCTCCGTGACGTCACAGGTAGGCAACGTCCTTAAGAGAGAAGAGAAAAACATGGGAAACCCTATCTTGATCCTCCGTGACGTCACAGGTAGGCAACGTCCTTAAGAGAGAAGATAAAAACATGGGAAACCCTCCTATCTTGATCCTCCGTGACGTCACAGGTAGGCAACGTCCTTAAGAGAGAAGAGAAAAACATGGGAAACCCTATCTTGATCCTCCGTGACGTCACAGGTAGGCAACGTCCTTAAGAGAGAAGATAAAAACATGGGAAACCCTCCTATCTTGATCCTCCGTGACGTCACAGGTAGGCAACGTCCTTAAGAGAGAAGAGAAAAACATGGGAAACCCTATCTTGATCCTCCGTGACGTCACAGGTAGGCAACGTCCTTAAGAGAGAAGATAAAAACATGGGAAACCCTCCTATCTTGATCCTCCGTGACGTCACAGGTAAGCAACGTCCTTAAGAGAGAAGATAAAAACATGGGAAACCCTATCTTGATCCTCCGTGACGTCACAGGTAAGCAACGTCCTTAAGAGAGAAGATAAAAATTCCTGGTCAGATCAAATTCCACGATGCCCACAAGTATGCAAGAATTTTTTGGGAAAAAATGTGTAGCAAATTAAACCAAGACGTACACCTACTAAAACCATGTTTTGTTTATCTTTACTTATTTCTACCAAAACAGTATTTTCATAAAAATAATTTTAAAAAAAAAACCCACATTTCTTACCATTCCATCTTAATAGACATGTCATTCATAAGGAATACATTCACGCACATTAAATATAATCTTACAACTCTCAATATGACAAAAGTACATAATTTATTAATTTGGTAGATTGAAGTTACCCTCCCCTCTTCCCTCATTCATACACTGTACATTTATGGCTTCTGACGATTATTACTGGTTCAGGAGCATTGTTTTATCCCAACCTTAAGACTACCAATGTAAATAGATAATCTAATTATTTCATCAACCTTTATGCGTAAGAACTAAATTTTTTATCACTTTTTGTAAAAGGCTAAAGTTCTTATGAATTAATAATTGGTGAACAATCTTCAACAGGAAAAATAGTAGTGTTGTCAATTTTTAATATTAAGTTTTGTATCAAGTGAGCCACCGTAGCTATCTCCTTACATTCAAACGTTCACCTGATAGCCGTTAAGCAGCACGTTCTAGATATTAGATATGGGTGACCGGAAAAAAAACAACGCAAACGATAAAAGCACACATAAAATTATTATTAGCACCGCGTCTTACTACTCGTTCGGGTTATACGCACTTATACTAATCTGTAATGGTAGGGTGATTGTGAGATGAAATGGAGGACCTACAGTTTAACGTGGGATCCAAACCACGGTGGAGGCCTGGCATTCCCCACATTCACAAGATGTCTTGTCTGAGGTGAAGGAAGGGTTTGGTGATCAGATAAATCTGTACAGGGACCAAGGATTGAACCCCGGCCGCCAGCACAGAAGTCTGACACCTTACCCCTAGACCGCCAGGTCACCTCACACATAAAAATTCCGCACAGAAAAAAAACCCACGGTCATAAATACTAACAAGAAAAAAACTCAAACGGAAAAATGTCCACAAGGGAAAATGCCCACAAGGGAAAATGCCCACAAGGGAAAATGCCCACATGGAAAAATGCCCACACGGAAAAATGTGCACAAGGATAAATGCCCACACACAAAATTCTCACATGAAAAATGCCCACAAGAAAAATTGCTTGCACGAAAAATGCTCACATGGAAAAATGCCCACATGAAATTTTTTTTATGAATCAAGGTTAATTTTTAACGGAGTGCAAGTTTGATTGGGGTTTTGCATCACTAACCTTTTAGTTTCCATTTGTAAACTGCGCATTTGATGTATTCTTGTGCATTCATAGAGTTGGGATTCAATTTTTTGGGTCATTTGTTAATTTAAAGTAATTTTTAGTCATTTTATAGATAATCTTTTGACACATTTTAGGTCATCAAAATCCTGGCCCTGGTACAACAACATAACCAATGTTTACTAATGCTTAGGGTTCGAATAAATTACAAAAATATATTAAAATAGATTTATATTTAATGGTTATTATACATTTTAGTTGGATCTACATGCTGGTGTAGTTTAATAAGTAGGCTACTTATTGCATAAAATAACAATTTTAAACTGGAAGTCGACATTTTAATACGAGGTGTTGACCCTTGGGGACCTTATATCAATATTTTTACTTTATCACTACATTACAGGTGGACGTATTATGATCGAAATAAAAAAAGTCGAGCTCTAGATTTTGATGAATGTCGACGTTTCGCGGTCCTCCGAATCCTAAAAAGTTGTTTTAGCAATGCCGTCTGTCTGTCTGTGTTTATACAACATAAATTATGCGCAATAAAGTAACTATTGAGTAATTTTTGATTGAATAATGAGTTCTTTACGAAACAGAAATAGGCTTAAAAGACAACGTTTTCATCTATTACCAAATTCATTTTGGGCGGGTGGACCTGCGTGGTGAACCCTATTTTGGGCGTGGGCCTGGGGAATTTTACCACCACCCTATAGCTACACCACTGAACTTGTAACTATCAAAAATTTCAAAATCTATTAACCTATTAATTATATTCGATAGTCAAATATAGCTTTATACGTGTAAACGTTCATATTTTAGTATGTATAACTATTATTACTATTATTACTATACTATAAAGCCACATGGCTGACTCACTCAATGACATTAATGTTTACCCACTTCCAGATGCGCTAGAAACTCGAAATTTGGTAAAACTATAAACTGTAACCGACGGGAAAAAAGTAAAAAAATTTAATCTAAATAATTTAATGAATTGATTTTAATTTTTAACCCCCCAAAAAAATCAAAATGGTGGAGAAACTTTAAAGTTGGTGCGGACCTTTCTTTGGAGGTGTCTTGTGGCTAAACGGTAAGACCTATAAAACAAAAAGGCTCTGGAATTACATTAACTTACATTCACTTCCAAAGAAAACTCACCAGGGGTTTGGGGGCGGAGCCCCCAACGAGCAAATAGAGTTTATATATATATATATATATATATATATAATATATAATGTAAATTAAATATAATATATATTATAAAATACATATAAATATATATTAATGTATTTTATAATATATATTATATTTTTATTTACATTATGTTATATATAAACTCTATTTGCTCGTTGGTCAAATTTGAAGCTAGTATATAGAACAATTTTCTGCAAAAAGAAATATTTTATTTTTAAAAATGTATAGTTAGTATAGAATAAATGTTACACTTATTGCCTCTACTACAAAAATTATAAATACTTACGCTAAAAATAAGTATCTAAAATTGTAATTAAACATATAGAAATATACTGCAAGAAATGGTTTTTCACCCAATTGTATGGAAAATATCTATTTATCGATTTTGACCAAATTTGATAGGCTTACACACAAGTTTTGCATTGGAGCATTATAATTTTAAAATCTATGTCTCCCTTATAAATAACTTTTTATGTCAGGGGTGTTCATAATATCTACACATCACAAGCTATTTTATAATTTCAGCTACACACATTATATAATAATACATCCACTATACAACTTTATACATTCACAGTCCTTCATAAAAACTTCTGCAAAGAACACACTTAAAATTATGTTTTTAATTTTTATTTTAATAGGGACCTGTGCCACAAATTTTGGTTGAATTCCAACCACGTGAATTGAGATGTTTTTACTCATAATTTCTCACTCCCTCCACGCAAATGGGGGAACACTTTCTCTAAATGACCATATTTCTTACCCACTCTACTTCATTATTGTAAATTTATGGATGAAATAGAAGGATATAGAAGTGAAGCCTTTCTAATATCACAAGAACAACCAAAAAATATCATGGAAATATTCTTTACATTGCACACTTTTATACTATATGGGGTGACCTGGCGGTCTAGGGGTAAGGTGTCAGACTTATATGCTGGCGGCCGGGGTTCAATCCCCGGTCCCGGCACAGATTTATCTGATTGCCAAACCCTTCATTCCCCTCTGACAAGACGTGTATTAATCACAACTTGTGAATGTGGGGAATGCCAGGCCTCCACCGTGGTTCGGATTCCACGTTAAACTGTAGGTCCTCCATTTCATCTCGCAATCACCCTACCATTATACATTAGTGTACGTGCGTATAATCCGAACGGGTAGTAAGACGCGGTGATAATAATAATAATATATTATATGTGTTGAGTAATATCCTCATCTTAGCATTTGTGTTTCCCCCTCCCCTTCCCCTCTAGAGATTACGTTATTTCAATATCTCTGACTTGGCATGCTATGGCACCCAAGGGGTGCGAGAAAGTAAATATGATATATGTGATTAATTAATTTTGTTAAATAATAACTGTCAAAATGAAATATGGACCTGTGTTAATTTTAAAATAGTGGTGGTCAAGGAATGTTCACTAGAGTCCCCACTCCCCTTTCATTATCCAGCTTTATAATTGATAGCAAAATAGTTTCAAGACATTTATCTATTGTGACAAGTGTACTTATTGTTAAGATTACAAATAATCCATAATGATTTAGATAACCCTGTATTATCAATACCAAATTATTGACTATTTTTACAGATCAGATTACCAAAGGCAGGTCCAAAGTGTTTGATTGGTGCACCTAAGTGAACCGAGCCCGTGTGGTTTTTACACTGATGTAGTCCTACTAATTAAGCTAATGTGTTATAGAGAAGATTAAGGTTGCTTTTAGATGACATAAACTCACATTTGCTTGAAGGGTGAATGGAAAACATTTCAGTTATAAAATCTCATAGCACTCAACCGGGATTAAACACTGATCCCCGTCCTCGGCAGTACCGTTTATTGCAAGATTAGTATCTTGGATCAAGCGGGCCCCGTAATTATATTAATTAGATATTCTACGCACATGATTTGAAATTAATGGATGAATCTTAAATTACAGAAGTAAATTGTATTTCCCATGCAGAAACGATAGTTAATTCATACATAAAACACATTTTTTTTATTCAATTCACAAGAGCAGATTTTTTTTTCAATTTGTCTGGTTGTGAGATAAAGTAGTTTTTTATTTTATTTTATTCAATCTCTTTTTACAAAAACTACTTCCATTGCATTATTATTATTATTATTATTATTATTATTATTAGCACCGCGTCTTACTACCCGTTCGGGTTATACACACTTACGCTAATGTGCAATGGTAGGGTGATTGTGAGATGAATTGGAGGGCCTACAGTTTAACGTGGAATCCAAACCAAGGTGGAGGCCTGGCATTCCTCACATTCACAAGATGTCTTGTCAGAGGTGAAGGAAGGGTTTGGTAATCAGATAAATCTGTGCCGGGACCGAGGATTGAACCCCGGCCGCCAGCATAGAAGTCTGACACCTTACCCCTAGACCGCCAGGTCACCGCTTCCATTGCAAAACACCTCGTATTCACACAACTGATTTCATAAATGAACGTAGTCGAGTTGATATTTTTCCCTGCGATCATCTGTGGATCACAGTACAACACTTGGCACCACTGCCTTGAGTTTTCACGAGAGACTCGTCTTGTTCGACCTTACACCGATAGGTCACAGCACACAGCACTTTTTTGAATTGAAATAAAATTGTTTCGCTTTATTTTAGTTTAGAAAATTATTTATGTTGAAAAATGAAAGGACAAAATTATTCACAATCATATGTACTAGGTTTATGTTTTGTCTGCAGCTTAGAAAAACAACATTAAACCAATAAAATACGATTATGTAAAAATCATTTAAGCAAAGCTTCTTACAAATATTTAACCTTTAACTAGCGTTAAATTATAATAAATGATAGAGAATTGTGTTTATTGTAATATAATGAAAACAGTTTTAGCCTAAGTCCTCCCACATTTCAATGACAAACCCAGTTTGTTATATGCAGTGTTTTTTAAATTATTTTTTAAAACTTAAATTTGAATTGGCTGGGTAGATATGAATAGAACATAAACCATGTAAGTGAATTTGTTCTTTACAGTAGTAAAAGTCTGATTAAAATATGTATAATAGTTTTCTTTGAAGTCTAATACAAAGGAATCTTCTTAGAAACCGGCTGCGCTCATCTCTCACCTATGCCACGGCAGCCACTACATTGTTGGCTTTTCAATAAAACGTTATTTTTTATTGTCGCTAAACAATAACTAAACACCAGTAAATAGGTTATAACCTTTTTATTTATAAATAAAATATCTCAGGCCCGGACGTGATGATATGAATGAGTAAAATTATATCACATACATGGGAAATATTGAAAATATATTAATTATATGAAATTGTTCAGCGATGTAAATCTTGTTCGATTTTTATCAGCTCAATTCAACTTTCAAATAAAATATGGAGTTTTTTTTCACCTTATTTATAATATTCTTCTGAAATATATCGAAATGCATTTTTTCCACTCGAAACATATTTTTAATCGTTAAGTTTTGTATTGTGTTTTGCAGCTATGATACTAAAGTGGCTTAGAATGACAATTTTAAATGTTTAAAATTCACATTGATCAAGATATGGCTTTTTGAGAACAAACTAGTCCCAGAATGTTTTGATATTTAAAATAAGGAAAAGAAGGTTGACCCTATTATTAAAATTAGCCATTCTAGGCGTGCCCTTAGTAACATGCTGGAATTTTTTATTTGGGTGGGGGAAGAGTATTAATATAAAAAATGGAATACATTGCAATTGGTTTGAAATTCCATGAAATATTTACTCTAGTAGTTTAGATTTAAATCTACTATACATATACTATTGTTGATTTAACATTGTTGCCAGTTTGAAGTGACATGCAGCCAGATACTATACATATTTAAACTACGCTGCTTCATTTATTCGCCAATTAGATACGTCGCATGCTTAACAGTATCATGCAACCTCCTAATTACCCCTTTTCCCCTAGGGATTTGCTGCTAGCGTTTTAATAGAGAAATTGTCACCGTACGCTACTTGTTTTATGATTTATTAATGAAGTGCACATATTGATCCATAATAATGCGCATACTATTTTTTATCTAATGCAGTAAAGATCAGTATCAATTGTTTGAAAACAATGTATCAAAGCGGAATCGAAAGAGTTGACGTGGTGCCACACTGAAAGAAAATGTATTGGTTTTACACACGGAATCACGTGTGTCTTTCCAGTCCTGACTGGAAAACGGTGATCCATGATTACTGGCTGTGATTATTCCATGACACGTAATGGTTTGCACGTAAGTATATGTTTCCAGTACGAGTATGTACTAATTAGGTTAACGCGTCATAGTGGTGACGACATCACTTTTAACAGTAGTAATGAAAATAGCCTATTTCTTAGTTGCAGCCCCAAGTGTGTAGGAATAAGGCCAGGATTGTACTAATATTTCCTTCAAATGGCATAGCACTCAATCCATGATGCGTTGGAAGGGTTTAATGCTTGCACTGCTATAATAACAATAGGCTTACCCCAAAAGACTAGTTCAGATTATTTAAATATAACATTCTTCAATGGTTTTACAAAATTTTAATTGTAACAATCACGATAATTTACATTTATTGAATTAATTATAGGCATATTGATCAAATACATTTTATAACCATGTGCATTAATATTTTGAGCTTAGGTCGATATGAGCTCACCACAGTACACTTGCACATATTGTCGCGATACGATCTTCAAAACAGTGGTCTGAGGTTAGTAACTTAATTATTGTGTATTTTAAGCACATTTTATACATGTATTAGTATTTCGTCTAGAAAGTATCAGAACTCATGTTTTATTTAATAATCAAGAAAGTCTTTGTTTAAAAATCGTTTTCACTTAAGTCCGTTTAGGTATTCACATATTAATATAATTAGGAAATTTCCATAATGGCACACGCGTTTCTTCACAAGTCTTAGTCAAAACCCACAGCCAACAACAACGGAAGGAAAAACATCCAATTATCTGGCTTTAATTTAAATTGGTCACCGAGAGCTGCTGAGCTTTTGCGAGCAAAAACAAAAGCAACTTTTAGAAAAAAAATAAAATAAAAACACTCAATTTGACTAGTGAAATATGTTGCTATCTATTTCGCATCTAACCTGCGAGGGCTAGAAACAAGCAAACTGAATGTTCATGACCCGTTGCTAACTGCACGTGTGCGGAAATAAATCAACGACAGTACAGTTACTGAATAATAAAATATTCACAACCTAAATGTAAATAATAAAGAAAGGTTGGCAATATAACAGAATCATTACAATATTTTTATAATTCCCATTTTTTCAGTAGCTCACTCACATAATCTTCCACTAATAATAATTTCAAATTTCACTTCCTCTTGAAATAGCAGCATCTTAAAGTTTAGTTTAATTTTTCAGAATTATATAACTAAACTTGAAGTGCAAATGACACCATTCACTACTTACACAGAGCATAAGTAAAATAGGGGGAACAGACGAAGTCACACCCGCACAGACTGTTTGTCCATCCTAATGGTAAAAGATAAATCGTTGACTGAGAAGACTGTAAATGTCCCATTCCAAACTGGGATGCGAGAGACGTCATCATCATATTGTGACGTCAGTTTACGGCCATTCCATTACAGACAGGCTTTGTAACCGGACTTAGTTTGTTCATGATAAGTTTTTATCTATATGACAATCAAACAATCACATGTTTGGGCATTAGGTTGCTTTCATATTTAACATAGATTATAGATGTTAAGTTTTTAATTACACGTTATATTTTACATTCATAATAACTTAAACTTAAATTTCTTCACACTATTTCCTTACTTTTAATAATATATTTTTACCCAATCTGAAAAACATATTTTAAACATAATTAAAATTACTTATTCTTCGTTTTGGAATGTTATCCACTGTGTCTAAAATAATGCATACATTAATACCTTTTATTATAGTCATGGTATTTACTTGGAAAAGAGAAACTACTTGTAATTTATTTTCCATATAATACATTATTTTATTATTATTTTATCGTATTTAGAAATATTTAACTTAATAAAATATGTTTATCCGCTGCGTGGGTGCACCATTGTAGAGAAATTGTTTACGTCGGAATCAATCACATGGTTTAAATTCATCGGTAACGTTTTTAAAGCTATGTTCGTTAGAACTTTTGTGAAATTGCTGTGAACAATAATTTTTTTAAGTGGAATAAAACGATAAATAAGCTTTGTGCCCGACCTCAAATAAATATAAATAATATAGGACTAAATTACTGTGGTTTACTATCACATTCATACATTGCCATACGTTTTCATTACAGTGATCCAAAGTGACAGATGTCAGTTGTTGGCGTAGTGATACATTAGGGAGTTTTCTAGTAACTTTTTAAAATGTTATACAAGTAAACTATGGCCGTGAATGTGCTATACGCCTAAGTTTCAAAGAGCCCCAGATTTTGTTTCATTATAAATATTTTGTCAAAAACCCATTCTTTAACATAACATACTACAATTACGTGAAATGGAACCCCAACAAAACTCGCGTTTGTAAACCAAAACTACTGACATTAAGCCTGGATTCAAGACAAAACAAAAATGCCATGTTTGTAATGTTATAATCCCTACCTCGATTTTTCTCAGTGATGCAGCGAGCTTGAATGATCTCCTCAAACTACGACCGTTAAAATTCGAATACGGGTCTGTTCTCGGCCAAATGAGAGTTTTCCCCAACAGTACCACTTATCGATGGTTTCCCCATCTAGTCTACAGGCGAATGCTGGCGCATTTCCTTGAACAGATTTTCCAAATCCTGTGTCCTTAAGCCGGGGTGAATAGTGCGAGCGGACACTAAGCGGAACATCTAGGAAATTAAACTTAATAAGAGATTACAGAAACCCTCCAAAGTATAGTTCATCACTTTCATAGTAGTATTTAGTTTAGTCTAGAGCAGAGGTCCCCAACCTTTTTGTACCTTAGAGCACATTCAAAACTAACAGTAGTGTGCTGGGCACCAATCACTTTTACAAGGTAAATTTATTATTATTATTGTTATTATTATTATTATTATTATTATTATTATTAGCACCGCGTCTTACTACCCGTTCGGGTAATACGCACTTACGCTAATGTGTAATGGTAGGGTGATTGTGAGATGAAATGGAGGACCTACAGTTTGACGTGGAATCCGAACCACGGTGGAGGCCTGGCATTCCCCACATTCACAAGATGTCTTGTCAGAGGTGAAGGAAGGGTTTGGTAATCAGATAAATCCGTGCCGGGACCGAGGATTGAACCCCGGACGCCAGCACAGAAGTCTGACACCTTACCCCTAGACCACTAGGTCACCATGGTAAATTTATAGCCGAACTTAATTCATAATTCAAATAAAACACACACAAAAATACAAATTATTAAAAAAAGTTGTAAGTTTAAAATTAAAAAAAATGTCTTTTAAATTCGCATATAAAACAACGCAAATTTAAACTACTGAAACAATTTTTACCAAACCAAAAGTCAATGTCAATAGATTTAAAAAAAATATTTTATTTACGGTTTTAACAAGACCAAAA
Organism: Timema douglasi; assembly: GCA_901482245.1. NCBI lineage: Eukaryota > Metazoa > Arthropoda > Insecta > Phasmatodea > Timematidae > Timema > Timema douglasi. The sequence goes on along the minus strand of CABEEJ010001250.1, from coordinate 15,859 downwards.
TAAATACACAAGGTAATAATTTAACTACTCACCACCATTTCTGTGCTTAGGTACATTTTTAAAATATATATTTATTGTGTGTTTATTCAGGCAACAAAGTTGGGTGGACTCATGTCAAGATATTTACGAAGGAAATAGGAAGTATTAGCACAGTATTAGTGAGTATAATGATAGTTCCGGGTAATAAAATACACTTTGAGTATGAACCGGTAAAGAAAGAGGAATAAGAGAGAGGGATTGGAAATAGGGGGAGGGGGGCTTTCAATCACCAACTTCTTGTGAACAGCATACTTGGAGATAAGCACAAACTTAATTTTTGTCGGAAAAGTGACAGGTTGAAACTTTTAGTCAAGAACTTTCTAGCTGTGGTCCAAAAGTGGTGGGCAGGCTCAAAAGGCTCGACGGGTGCCATGGAACCCGCGGGCATAGGGTTGGGGACCCCAGATCTAGAGAAACTGTACTGATGATCACGCAACATAGGGCGCATTATAGACAAACTCTGCTTACATTAGCAACATTACGAAACCAGTGACCACAAACACACTATACCGCCGCCGTCTTTAACTACAGGCCGGAATACTGAAGTTTGTCGACATTGCGTTGAGGTCGGTCGACAGAACAGCCACGTGCAGTATTGCTTATTTAGTTCAGTTTGTTTTACTGTGCGGGATGTTTGTTTCTCTTGTTATTCACCTGATTCGAACCCGCCTCGGTGGCGTGGTTAGCTAACGCGCCAGTCATGTTGAGCTAGATCATCAAGGACGGGGAGGTAGAGGTTCGAACCTCAGTCGGGAGAACAGTTTTTTTCCTAAATGGTTTTCCATTCTCCCTCTACGCAAATAAGGGTTCACTTCCTTTAAATTCAATCTTACCCATTCCTAATCAACTAGTGTAATTAGTAACCTACCGGGTCTTATGTGCCGTGTGAGGGGGAACACAAATCCCCCCACTATATAAATATTTATATTGTGCCCTATTTAGGGGATCCAAATGAACAGAGTAAAACAATTAATTTATTTTTGAAATATTTTATTTTTTGAGAACCCCAAGGGGTTGGGAAAAAGTTGTATATATTCCATATGATTTTTTTTTTTTTGTAAAAATGTATGTAAATAGATATTAAGAAAGAAAAAATAAAAATACTAGAGAAAAAAAAATCCAAACGGGTAGTAAGACGCAGTGCTAAAAATAAAAATATTTGATTTGATATTTTGCTTGGTACACACTTCTATTGCATTATGATTTGGGTCGTATGACAAAACATATAATATGTACCTTCTCGGGGTTTAGATGCTACGTAACATACAAATATCAATATAAGAAATAGCAAGGAAAGGGTAGGTTTGTAAATATAAAGCTAATTAATAATATTAATATTTAGCATTACGTCTTCCTACCCGTTCGGGTTATATGCTTTAAGTACTAGTTACGCTAATGGATTAGGAATTGGTAAGGTTGAATTAGAGGAAGTGAACCCGCATTTTCGTGGAGGGAGAGTGGAAAACCATTTAGGGAAAACCACTCCCAGTTCACCCGACCGAGATTCGAACCTCGATCTCCCCGTCCTCAGCAGTCGAACTCAACACGACAAGCGCGTTAGCCAACTACGCCACCGAGGCGGGTATAAATTTAATTAATCATAACGGCAGAACAAGGTACATAATGCATCTTAGGAACACCATCTCAAATAGCATAGACTGCGTCAAGTTACCTATTAGATTACTGAGACAAGACAAAAGTAAACATGGCGTGAATCGCCCATTAACTGTACGATAACATATTAGGAAAGCTAATAACAATATACCTTCTCTTAGGCTGGCACACGACCCATTGGTCTGAGCCAGTAGGGCAACAATAATACAATAGTTGGGCACTCCAAAAAAGAGGGCGAGCAACACAAATTAAAGACAAAAATTAGAAACCACGAGCCGTGCCAGAGGGGCTGAAGTGGCCCACTAGTTGAACCCCCGAGCGGTGAACAACATAAATTAAACATGAAATATTAGATACCACGTGCCGTGCCAGAGGGTCTGAAGCGACCCACTAGTTGAACACCCAAGCGGTGTACAACATAAATTAAACATGCCTAACTAGGCACCGCTCCAAGGCCCTGAACAATCAGAACTATCTCTTTCCGAGCTAGCCACCTCGAAGACTGCAGAATAGTCATACGGGTTAAGGTGTGAGGCTCACTCCCATTGAAACTGCCGGTTCAAGGACTCAGCAGGAAACTCGCGTGAAGCGCGAGAGGATATCATTAGATATAAAAACTACGACAGACATTAAGTTATATAATAGGCTAATCCTCTAAACTAATACTCCGTGAAGACTACGATGTGAGTCCAGCCATGGTACAGGCTATTCCCGATTCCTTTATGGATCTATCGAAGTCCAGGTTACTTTCTATGGTCCGGTCTGTCCCTCGGCGGGAACATCTTGATCACCGCTAACGTAGGCTAAGTTTGTTGAGAGACGATTGTCTAGTATTATTATTATTATTAGCACCGCGTCTTACTACCCGTTCGGGTTATACGCACGTACGCTAATGTGTAATGGTAGGGTGATTGTGAGATAAAATGGAGGACCTACAGTTTAACGTGGAATCCGAACCACGGTGGAGGCCTGGCATTCCCCGCATTCACAAGATGTCTTGTCAGAGGTGAAGGAAGGGTTTGGTAATCAGATAAATCTGTGCCGGGACCGAGGATTGAACCCCGGTCGCCAGCACAGAAGTCTGACACCTTACCCCTAGACCACCAGGTCACCTACTTGCCGACTGTCTAGTAGACATTGATTAATAGTAATCATATCGTTGTCAAGAAAACCACGGAGTTTTATAACAGTCGAACGCACTGCATGCTGGGACGGATGAGAAGAGGGGGTGATTGACCATCTAGGGGGTTCTGGAANCCCACCATTCTGACGGCATCGCTTCTGATGGGGCCGGAATCGTTCCATGAGGTATCCAAGACGTTGGTATGTAACACAGACATCTATGTATTACAAAACTAATATGTAGATCAGGGAAGAATAATATGTGAGTGTATTTTACCCATGATTAGTTGCTTCAAATTTTAGGATTAAAAAAGGGCTGAACTGGTTTAGCCCGTTACAAATATATGAAAACTATGTTATTAGTGATATTCAACTAACAGCTGACGCGATTCCAGATTCCTCAGTTTTGTACATCCGTGGTTTTACTTTCTACACACATCGTCTGTTCGTTTGATGCTAACTATTTCAATATTACAAGAGGACTAACTAGTCTATCAACAATAATTTCGAGGATTGGAGTTGATGGACGTAAAATAATGAGGATTTTAATAACAGAAAGTTTCGAAAATAAATTTCTTCAGCACAAAAACAGAAGAAACTTTTACTTTGGTGGCCGCACGGTATAAGGCGCTATTCTCTCAGTTGACTAGACTGTCGATGACGGGGAATCTTTGTCGAGTATATTAAGAGTGGTATTTTCGAAATGGTTTCCCACATTCCCCCAACGCCAATGCGGGTACACTTTCAATAAAATATACTGTGCTGGCGGCCAGGGTTCAATCCTCGGTCCCGGCATAGATTTATCTGATTACCAAACCCTTCCTTCACCTCTGACAAGACATCTTGTGAATGTGGGGAATGCCAGGCCTCCACCGTGGTTCGGATTCCACGTTAAACTGTAGGTCCTCCATTTCATCTCACAATCACCCTACCATTACACATTAGCGTAAAGTGTGTATAACCCGAACGGGTAGTAAGACGTGGTGCTAATAATAATAATAATAATAATAAAATATAGCCTTCCTAATCCCTAAAACCATTAGCGTAATAAGTAAATAAGCGTATAACCTGAACAGGTAGTAAGATACAGTTCTAAAAAACCTTAACCTATGTTTGGCCTATAAATATATTGGTATAGATCCAGATTTAGATCAATTTACTATCAACTGTTTATGCGCCAGTTCCTTGCGTAATTGCGTAAATCATTTTATTTGGTCTCGTCAATGTTTTGAAATATACTAACTTAACAACTAGTACGTCAAGTATAGGAATGATAAACTTTGCAGTGAAAAATCTTGTTCAGAAAAGAAGAAAGGTTAAACACTTTACAAAAGTAATGTTTCAAAATTATATACCCCAAGGATAGTTGGCCTAAGTGTTCAAAGTAATTACAATCTACACCGATAAGACTATTAAGTTTATTACATATTTGCTTAAGAGCTACCCCTGGACATGAGATTTTAGCCCAAGACCTTTGGATTAGTACAACAATGAATGCTCTTTCTAGACTTCGAGCTAGTACCCTTTTGTAATGTTCATCATAATATTCTTATCATGTTTGTAAACACACAATCCATGCCTAGATAATTTATTTTTAAATTATTATTTACGTGTTTATTTGCTGTATTTTTCAAACCCTGAGGTATTTTTGTTTAATTATATACGTAAAAATGTTTAGATTAATTGTCAGTCTCGTTCAAAGTTATAAATCAGTTTTTAAATGCAGAAAACTAAATATTCACACAATTTTCCGTAAGAACCAGCACATCGCTAGGCCTAATGACGTCACTATAAATGGAACTGCCACTGGCCTGTAACTAAACACGGCCATGACTATACCCTTGACTCCAAGCTACCGCAGACCCACAATACACACGACTTCAGGTATTTATCCACGCCCAGGTATTCCTTGGCATGTTGTACACAATACCCCAGGTATTCCTTGGCATGTTGTACACAGGACCCCAGGTATTCCTTGGCATGTTGTACACAAAACCCCAAGTATTCCTTGGAATGTTGTACACAATACCCCAGGTATTCCTTGGCATGTTGTACACAGGTCCCCATGTATTCCTTGGCATGCTGTACACAAGACCCCAGGTATTCCTTTGCATGTTGTACACAAGACTCCAGGTATTCCTTGGCATTATGTACACAATACCCCAGGTATTCCTTGGCATGTTGTACACAAGCCCCCAGGTATTCCTTGGCATGTTGTACACAGGTACCCAGGTATTCCTTGGCACGCTGTACACAAGACCCCAAGTATTCCTTTGCATGTTGTACACAAGACTCCAGGTATTCCTTGGAATTATGTACACAATATCCTTGGTATTCCTTGGCATGTTGTACACAAGACCCCAAGTATTCCTTGGCATGTTGTACACAAGACTCCAGGTATTCCTTGGCATTATGTACACAAGACCCCAGGTATTCCTTGGCACGATGTACACAGGACCCCAGGTATTCCTTGGCACGCTGTACACAAGACCCCAGGTATTCTTTGGCACGCTGTACACAGGACCCCAGGTATTCCTTGGCATGTTGTACACAATACCCCAGGTATTTCTTGGCATGTTGTACACAATACCCCAGGTATTCCTTGGCATTATGAACACAAGACTCCAGGTATTCCTTGGCATTATGTACACAAGACCCCAGGTATTCCTTGGCACGATGTACACAGGACCCCAGGTATTCCTTGGCACGCTGTACACAGGACCCCAGGTATTCCTTGGCATGTTGTACACAATACCCCAGGTATTTCTTGGCATGTTGTACACAGGACCCCAGGTATTCCTTGGCATGTTGTACACAATACCCCAGGTATTTCTTGGCATGTTGTACACAGGACCCCAGGTATTCCTTGGCATGTTGTACACAATACCCCAGGTATTTCTTGGCATGTTGTACACAAGACCCTAGGTATTCCTTGGCATGTTGTACACAGGACCCCAGGTATTCCTTGGCCCGCTGTACACAGGACCCCAGGTATTCCTTGGCATGTTGTACACAGGACCCCAGGTATTCCTTGGCCCGCTGTACACAGGACCCCAGGTATTCCTGGGCACGCTGTACACAGGACCCCAGGTATTCCTTGGCACGCTGTACCCCAACGGGCCGGCCCGGTAAGACGCGCAGCGTTGCGGCGGCCGAGGTAAGGTACGCCCGAGTCCCCCTGCGCCGCAAAGAAGGCCCCTAGATGAGTCGAGAGGAAGCTGTGAGTCGGAGTGTGTGTGTGTGTGCGCGCGCGCGTGTGTGTGAGTGACACGGACAAGCAGCGGGAGACCAGTCAAATTGGAGTGAGGGCGGCGCTCGGCGTCGCGACGGCCGTGGCGGCGTCATGGGCAACGCGCAGGCCAAGTCTCGGCGCACCAAGTACGCGCACTGGGACCAGGCAGGTATGAAAATGTGAATCTTGGTCACTAAAAAGGTCTTCGGTTCACTTCCAGGTGGTGGGTGAGGTTTGTCCCTTTCCGCTAACATTTGTACACTCGATAGCTTTAGGTTATTTTTGAGGTATTTTAATTAAACATTCTGAACCGACTGATTATATCAGCACACGACTTACAAAAAAACTTAAATAGAGAACATTTTATACAACACCCAGCCACCCAGCTGTTAATTAAACACTGTAAACCGGAAAACCCATATTTCACCAATCATAACTTTTGGTCCAAGCTGGGAGTCAAACTCAGGACCCGTAGATTAGTAAGCGAACACACTACCGAATAAGTTAAGGTGTTGAACCACTCAATAGTTATCATACAATACCATCTGAGGTAAAAGGATAAAGAGGTGTATATTTAAAAATCTTCCCGAACACTCGTTTAGAGAGAGAACTAAAAATACCAAATCACTGCTCTCTCTCAGGCATCCAGGGTCATAGGCACAGCAGCAGATTTAAGGGTAACATTGCCATATAATTCAGTGGTCAGGTCACCTTTCTGTCAAATGCTGTAGTGGTCAGTTCGTTGTCAGTTGCGGTTCGAGTTAAGATTGCTAGGGAAGTCAAGGCTTAACGAGACTCAATCATTATCAGTTATTATTCCTCTTTTCTCTCATTTCATGACACATTTTACTAGATTATTAACCATCTCTATGACTAAGAGGAATTATGGTTCGATTCCCTGTTAGGGCAAACGATTATCAGCTACTATTTGTATACGGTGTGTACTATTAAATGCGCTAGTCGTGTTGAAGCTCGACTGCTGAGGACGGGGAGATCGAGGTTCGAATCTCGGTCGGGTGAACTGGGGGTGGTTTTCCACTCTCCCTCCACGCAAATGCGGGTTCACTTCATCTAATTCAACCTTCCCATTTTCCTAATCCATTAGCGTAGTTAGCACTTAAAGCGTATAACCCGAACGGGTAGTAAGACGCGGTGATAAATATTATTATTATTATTACTATTAAACGTTCTGTGCTACGTTAAGCTAGTTTGTAAGTGGTGTACAGATGAAATATAGCCGTGGACAAACATAGCATTAAGCGGAAGGAGGCAGTTTTTCTTGAAACAACAATCCAATCCACCTGATGGTGTACTAACAAGAAGTCATTGGTTGTTAGGTTAAGACTTGTGTTAAATATACCACGATTTATAAACATGTGGCCTAAGACACACATTTTCTAATGAATCACGTTCTAGAAAGATGGCGAAAAAATGTATATTTATTACCACGCTGTTTATAAAATAATCGGTAAATTTCTTTGTCGTTAAAGAGTGCATTTTTTTTTTCCTAAACCGACTTGAAATGGACAGTACAAATATTTATGACGGAAATGTAGTACGTTTTTTTGTTTTTTGTTTTAACTTCACTTCTCTTCCGATGGCGTTTCGCCAAGTGAATTCTGGCTAGCAAACAGTTCTTGAATAAACTGGCAATTGTTTAGGTCCACAAATACTTTGTCTACTTAAAACCTATGTTAGTGGATATATTTTAAGATAAATATTATAAATTGTGTGGTATTATTATGATACATATATAAATTATGTTAAACTAGAGATTCATTCATTTGTCGTTTGTTGATTCCCGTGATTACAGTCCTGCCAACTACGATTTAAAAAAAAATCATAATGTTTGGCAGAAAAACAATTTTTTATGTAACATGCACAGTATTAAGAGTGAAAACATTCTTATAATGTATTATTATTAATACTGATGAGGTTATTCTAAAACTTACAACTTGTGGTACTGAGTAATAACTGAAAAAATATTGGCTAAATAATATATAAAAATTGAAATAAAACATGTTATCTTAAATAATTTTTACCTAATATTTGTTATATTGCATTATTTAAGGTAGAGGCTCATCTTTATTTTCACACTGACTTTGACATAAGAATTAATTTGAAACGTAATTTAAAAATTGATAACGCACATTAGTACATTATTACTCCGTATACACAGTGACATTCAAACTTCTTTTTTATGAAACACAATTCTTTGTCTTTGAATAAAACTTTTTTTGCTTTTTTTAAAAAATAATATTTTATTTATAAGCCGCCCTAACGTTCTGAGAGTCAGTTTTTCTTATTTTATTATGACAGCCCACGTTAGCAAATATTGAAAACGACCTTTTAATGATAATCTTTTTGATCTTACCCCGAACTTCCTTGGTAATTTTATTGACCATCGCATCCCACCAGTCTAAAAACACTGCCTTATATAAATGAAAATGTATATTTCTTACTAACCTAACTTCCTTTTAGAAGGTATTTACAATCATCGCTGACATCACAATATATTTTATCTATATAGTTGTCGCTAACTTAACATCACACCTGATTTAAAAAAAGTTCATGTGTGTATTAGCTCGATTTCGGGCTCACGCCTTATTTATTATAAAAATTCTACTTTAAATTTATTTCTAAATAAACATTTTCTCTTTTTCTAAAAAAAAATATAACATATAAAAGAAAGGTCGTGTCCTTCCTTCCGCATGCATTTTTTGAACACTTTTAAACGTTCTAGAACTTTGAAATTTGAATAAACCAGATAGGGGCACCCCAAGAAAATAAAGAACGTCTAAAAATGACAACTTTCTAAATGGGACACTGGGAATTGGGGAATTTTTGGAGACTATATAAATAGAATGGACTTATTAGAAAAGGTAGATAACTGAAATTAAGCAGGAATTTAGAGGTACAACTACATACAACCAAACAAGTATTAAAATATGACTTTTCAAAGTGAATGGAGGTGGGGAGGGGTAGAGGGGTATGTATTTATAAATGTCCATAACTTATATAAAAAATACTTCTAATTGCGGTATAATATTTAAATTTGTCTGGAAGGTTTAAGAACCACCTCAAACACTTTGAAAAAAATAATAATTTCAAAATAAAAGAAGAGTCTCCCCTAAAAATTTCCAAAACTAATAGAACAAAACACTTGTAGAATGGCCGAAAATTGAAGTATTTACTCACATTTAGAAAGGAAAGCAGATATAGAAATCAGCATACACAACTAAAAAGTCTAAAGATCGTAGATTTCAAAATAGGTCCCCGGGAAATTGGGGGGCGGTGGCTATAGATAGACAAATCCCTTTATGTGAGGTAGAACATCGAGATCTGACATACGGCTGGAATTATTATTCTAAATAATCAATTATGTCTTAAAATATTAAATTTCAAAGTTGGAGTTGGCTAAATGAGGGAGCCGTGGCTTCAACATTTTCAAAATTAATTTGAACAACTACATCATAGTGTGGTATAAAACTAAAATTCATAAGGAAGATAAACGTACCATTTTAAATAAACATAAAATTCTGAAAATTTTAAATTTTGTGTGTTTGTGCGAGGGAGAGGGGTAAGGGGTATTGACAGAAAACAACACTTTTAAGCGGGATAAAAAAAAATGTTTTGATTCGAGGAAAGACTCACAAGGCGCTGTCGCTAAGGTCAGAGCTAAATTTAAAAGTGGAATTTCTTTGTTCCTTTCTCTTTGGATTGTTATTTTCATTCCCAAGTGCCCAGCGGATTTGTCAATTTATTTTTCACTCGTGTCTAAGAGCTATTTAGTTCAAAAATTTACCTTGCATTTTACCACAAAAGTATATTAAAGCTTTTTAATGTTTTTTATGTGACTATCTTAATGATTGAAGAGCTCATTGTTCGAGATACCCAGGATCGGTATAGATACTATAATTATATCATTAAATAGTGCAATCCATCAAATTATTATATAACCTTTTATAACTTTAAAACGAGATATAATTTTATTATTTAGATAGTATCTGACTATATTTTTAATTCATTACAATGATCTAATGTGATATGTACTTTCGCAAGTTCAACTTACTAATTTGTTTCCAAACGCAACTCAAAAACATATAAAACAAAATATTGGTTGCAGAAGGCATACCAACATACCTATACAAAAAATAAAATCACGAGTATTTGTCGGGAAATTTTACTCAAAATAACGTTCAATGCATTGATAATACATTACAAAATATTATTTTAATATTTTGTTTTTAATTTGATCCCTACATGATGTGTTTTAATTTGCTATGTATAATGCTCCTTGGTGAAATTGACCATTTATTAAGGTCATTTGCCTATAAACATTTTATTGCACGGTTTACCCACGTGTGAACCCATACTTTTAAGCTACAAATAGCGCTTTAAATGTTTTAAATGATTACAATTCACACATCATAAGGGGTCAAACTTTATTAATATTTATATATATATAAAATAAACATTAATATATAATAATATTATTTAATTGAAATATGTATAGTATTTTTACTATTCATATTTTATAAATATTAGATTCTGTATACCTCATCTGGAAGTTTGGTCATTCTAAATTTCAGCCCCATACATTAACAATGATATATGAAGATTACAAAATAGCAGGTTTGATCTCTTATAATCCGTGAACTGTAATGATTTGAAATCATTTAGCTTATTTATACGATCGTTAAAATTGTGCAACTCAATTTTAATGCTAGAATGACCTGAATTAATAACATGAACCATACAAATACAATAAATAATAATTAAGTTAATATTATAGAGAAATTATGTATTGCAATGTTTAAAGTAGGGGAAAGCTAATTTTAAATCTACTTGTAAAGTAATATTTTCTAAAAGTATTTGATATCTATTTGTATCACCAATTGTATTATATTATGTATTGTATTGTAAATTATTTTAAAATCTTAGTAAAACTCTTAATTCTTAAATATAAGCCTTTTTTTATTATTGCAAATGTAACAGCAAAATAATGGCTCTGTAATACTCTAGAAACCAGCTACTTTTGGTGATTGTACTATACACGTAATTCACCCTGAAATATTCCAAACTTAATAAGTCTCGGTGTAGCTTATTTGACAGGTCCTAATGCACAAAGAAGTTATACAGCAGACTCAAAGCCTCCAGGCTAAAAGGGCTACGACCATCAAGAGAGCTTGAGTCCTTCAACACTGGTATCGCTACGTGCAGTCTGACGTAACAACATTGCTATCAAACAGGCATTTTTAAAAACAGCTCCCCTTAAAGATGTTTTTACTAGAAATGACAAAAATGACCTTATAGTGTCAATAAACCGCCCTTTAGGCAGCTAGGTTCAGTTAACGACCCCACTCCTTCTCATAAACCAACCCTCAAAATGAGCTTACTCAGACTGCAAATTAAAAAAGTGGAATACAATACTATTATTATTATTATTAGCACCGTGCCTTACTACCCGTTCTGGTTATACGCACTTACGCTAATGTGTAATGGTAGGGTCTTTGTAAGATGAATTGGAGGACCTACAGTTTAACGTGGAATCCAAACCACGGTGGAGGCCTGGCATTCCCCACATTCACAAGATGTCTTTTCAGAGGTGAAGGAAGGGTTTGGTAATCAGATAGATCTGTGCCGGGACCGGGGCTTGAACCCCGGCCGCCAGCATAGAAGTCTTGACACCTTAACCCTAGACCACCAGGTCACCAATGAATACAATACTAATTTTTGTATTTAAGGCAAATGTGTTTTTGCAAATTGTCTAGTTATGAGCAATAATCAAATACTATCAACTAGTTTCTCTTCTGAATAGGTTTGCTGATTGAAAGGTGGCAAAGGGACGATTTAGGAAAATGGTATTTCTGGTACCTGATATAATGTGTGAGCAATTCTAAAGTGAGTCGTTTCACTTGGGAGTGGTGTTATCACTGAAAACTGCAACTACCACTCCCCAGTGCTCAAGGACTAAACTTGGCTCCAGGAGAGCATATAATCTCCCGTAAGGCTGTGTGTCTGGTATTTAAAGTCTAATTTTTATTGGAATAACAGCATAAACTGCCAACATCGATTATAAGTGGGGTGACCTGGCGGTCTAGGGGTAAGGTGTCAGACTTCTATGCCAGCGGCCGGGGTTCAATCCTCGGTCCCGGCACAGATTTATCTGATTACCAAACCCTTCCTTCACCTCTGACAAGACATCTTGTGAATGTGGGGAATGCCAGGCCCCCGCCGTGGTTCGGATTCCACGTTAAACTGTAGGTCCTTCAATTCATCTCCAATCACCCTATCATTACACATTAGCGTAAGTGCGTATAACCCGAACGGGTAGTAAGACGCGGTGCTAATAATAATAATAATAATAATAATAATGATGATTATAAGTGACTAAAAATTGACATTATAGACACATGTTTTATTGATTGATTTATTATGTATACTAGTTAATATAAAAAAGTTTCTAATAGTACTTACTAATGGGTTACGTAATAATTTGTCTACACATAATTAATTAAAGGGACTCATAATGTAATACATTGTAATATTTTCATTTACGACATTATGGCAACATGAGACACTATAGTGCTAAGAGTTATAAAATTAAATGTATTATATGTCCACGTTTATCCTATTAGAACCAATCACTATAAACCTTAAAACAAATTAATATTTTGAAAACACCATGAAAAAAAAGGAAACAAAATATTGGTTTCGAATAAAATGTATTTATTTTCATACTTCAGGGAATGAACACTATTGGCGTGATCATCTGAACACCAACCCACTGTCGGATCACCATTTTAAATTCTAAGTAAAGGCCACTTTAGAAAAGCCTCCAATTTCGTCTTTCGTTTAAGCAATTGAAATAAAGTATTCTAAGTTTCAATAAGTTATTTTCATAAACCAAAATTAATTAATCGAATATACAGCGTACGTGTATATTAAGTCAACGAGAATAAAAGATTGGTTGTTTTAGTAATAATATTAATCTTAGGCTAATAGAGTATAGAAGTCTATGAAAGTCTCTCGACGGACACCAATTTATAAAACCCTACGAAGAAAACGACTTGTAATTTTGATATCCATCCCTGGCTAGCTCAGCTTCTCTTATCGATGATTATCATACGAGGAAATTCCCATTTATACAATAAATATACTTAGATCACGTTTATATTAATATATTGTTAGAGAGTATTCTTTTATACGTTATTAGTATAATAATTGACAATCTCAGCTTGTAAAACTGACCCGTCTCTACGCTAGTCACCGTACACTATATCATAATTAATATTATTATTATTATTATTAGAACCGCGTCTTACTACCCGTTCGGGTTATACTCACTTACGCTAATGTGTAATGGTAGGGTGATCGTAAGATGAAATTGGAGGACCTACAGTTTAACGTGGGATCCGAACCACGGTGGAGGCCTGGCATTCCCCACATTCACAAGATGTCTTGTCAGGGGTGAATATATCATAATTAAATATGCGACGTCAAGCAACACACTTCTTGTCGCCATCCCAGTCACTGGTGTATTATTCACAGCTTGTGAAGGTGGGTAATGCCAGGCCTCTACCGTGGTTCGGATCCCATGTTAAACTGTAGGTCCTCCATTTCATCTCACACTAACCCTACCATTACACATTAGCGTAAGTGCCTATAGCCCGAACGGGTAGTAAGACGTGGTGATAATAATAATAATAATAATAATACGTGCAAATGGTCTAATACCTTTTTTAGCGGTCAAATATAGACATTTGTAAGAAAATTAAGATATCTATCAGTTTGCCAGTAACGGGGAAGTTGGGCTTCGAATACCGGCTGGTTGGTGAACCTATGAAGAGTGTTATAAAAGGTTTTCCAGCCTACCTCCACGTGTGCTATTGAAAGATGCTTATTGTTAGTCACAGTAACATTTTATTGTATCACAATAATACGGCTATACACCAACACAGAATGCATTTATTGGCTAAGTCTTCGTGTCGCCAATATTAGATTACTCAAGTATACTGGGTCGACCAAAGAAAGATAAATATTAAACATAACAAAGCAAATTTAAATTATTTTACAATTTTGAATAAATACTAATGGTAGTTGAAATGCATATTATAAATAAGGTTTTTGTTGTACTTCATTAATAATTTTCTCTTGCTACCTTATATGAATGACCCGCCTTGGTGGCGTAGTTGGCTAACGCGCTAGTCGTGTTGAGCTCGACTGCTGAGGATGGGGAGATCGAGGTTCGAATCTCGGTCGGGTGAACTGGGGGGTGGGGGGGGTGGTGGTGTTCCTAAATGATTTTCCACTCTCCCTCCACGCAAATGCGGGTTCACTTCCTCTAATTCAACCTTCCCAATTCCTAATCCATTAGAGTAATTAGTACTTAAAGCGTATAGCCCGAACGGGTAGTAAGATGCGGTACTAAATATTCTTATTCTTATATGAATGGGGTGATTGGGATGCTCTAGTTTTTATCAATACTCAAAAGTTAAAACTATAAAATGGAACTTTAGTTATTCAAACTTCTCTACAATAGTTGAATGGAGCACATGCTATTGTGAAAAAATACTAGCTCTGTCTAGCGTCTTACCTGATCACAGGAACTAAAGTGCATCAATACCTGTATTGTTTAGAGCAGTGGTTCTCAAACATTTTACTCTGTGACACCCTTTACATCCACGTAAGGAAGTCGCACCCCCACCCCTCTACCCCCACACCCCTCCAAGTGTAGTATGCTTGGAATACAGATGTTTTGTTGGTTTAGTATACTTATGTATATGCAAATATTTACATTTCGTAAGGAAATTAATCCAAAATTAAAAACAATTTGAATTAAAACCGTTTTATTTAAATAAATTAAATATTTAATACAACACAAACCTCTTAGATATTAGCATTAATAGCACATTTTTATAATTCATATCATGATACTGTTTAGTTTTGTTTTTAATTAATCACTTATCTAATGTTTGTTGGTGTAACGCGGCTCAAATAATGTTGATAATTTGTGTGATTGATTTGATTGTTTTTAAACTCAAAGTTTACCAAACGAGGAGTAATATAAGAAAGAGAATCTTTCAGCTTTTTGGTGATATCTAGTCTTACACGGTATTTACCCTTCATAGCCGCCAGAGCTAGAAATACAGTTTCACTCATGTAGATTGCTCCCTTACACTCAACATAAATGTATTTTACTGGAAATTGGTTAGATCGAGTTAATAATAATAATAATAATAATAATAATAATTTCATTTCATTTCATTTCATAAACATTTCTTGCACCACCTTTATCAATTTATCGAGCTTGCTCCTGGAGGTTGCGCTCCACACTTTGAGAACCACTGCTTTAGGCCTTGGTAAATACAGTAACCCCATGGCTTCTTTGGTGCTGACTGACAGCTCACATATGACAGTTGACAGCTTTAAAAAGTTATCAGACCAAATTACGTATCCCTACGCCGAACCAGATGATCTGCAAAAACATGTGTTTAACAGCTGACACGTTTAACAGTCAAAATTTAGGTATATACCTAAATGTTGCCTGTGAGAAGTCAGCTGTGAGCTGTCAGTCAGCTGTGAGCTGTCAGTCAGCATCAAAGAAGCCATAGGAATGCTGTAGGAGCACCAAAGAGGACTACATGTATTTAGAAACGATAGTATATTTTATTTACCTAAATAGGACACATGCTGCCATCTATTAACATCGCAATAAATCATAGCGAGTGCTTCCGAAGACAACCTAGGGTGCCCATCCATACAGGTGCATAAACTTGGCCCCGCCCATGAAAGCACTAACGACCGAACCTAATGCAATCGTTAGTGCTACGTTAGTGCTGGTCATTG